>VZTH01007000.1:17517-35915 GCA_013397815.1 Aleadryas rufinucha | reverse complement strand
TCAGAGACCCCCTCACAAAGACGTTCCCACAGCTCCCTCCCCTCACACAGAACCCCCAAATGCCCCTGCCCTCACAGAGGCCCCCCATTCCCTCACAGAGACCGCCACACAGAGGCTTCTCCCTCTATCGCCCTCCCCCCAGAAAGACATCCCCCTCCATGGTTCCCCTTCCCCTCACAGAGACCTCCCCAGCTCCCTCCCCTCAAAGATCCCACTGCCCCCTGCCAGCGCTGGGCACCGGCCCTTGACAAGGACAGGAAACGAACGAGAAAGCGAAGTCACCAAACTTTTGTATTCTCCCCGCCCTGTGGGGAGGAGCCGTGGGTGTCTGTGAACAGACTGCCGCGCCGTTGTTTGGAAGTGCTGCAGAAGTCCGTGATAGTGCTAAATGCCACAGAAGTGCCTCCTGGCCCGGAAGCAAACGCAGCCTCTCTGGGCTGCATGGCACCAGCAATCCATTTGTGGCAAACCAGGTTGGTCCTTAGGATTAGACATTACCGCAGTGGCCAAGGTAGAGGAAATGGGTATGGGTAAGGTAGAGGTGGTAGGTTTGCATCTGATTGTTCACTCTCAAAGAAATTAGTACAATGTAGAGAGAAATGTGCAGTTTATGAAAGCAAGCAAATCAGTAATGTGCTGCTTGTGAGTTTTCCAAGTTCACAACAAGAACTCTCCTGAGCAATGGTGTATTTCCCACACCGAAGCTTAAACTGAGCATGTGGCAGTGCAGGTATTCACCGCTCCCTGACACAAAACTCACCTTCAGCATCCCAACAGGCCACGTGTCAGCAGGATTAAACAAAACAAGCAGGTTCAGTGTCGCCCTAGAGGTAGTAAATTCTAAAGTTACAGGTGTAAACCCTTCCTTTTTAAAGGACATTTCTTTATGTGTCAAATAACCCTTACTTGCAGCGTGATTCACAGTCGAAAATCCTTGAGGGACTTGGACACGGGCCCAGAGCAATTGGGAAGACAAATACTAGTGTGAGAGCAGTGTTGGAAGCAATCCTGGCATCACGACTCCCTGGAGCCTGCAAAACTCGTGTAGATTTGACTTCTTCAGAGGAACTTGGTGTGATACCTTTTAATCTGGCTGAGGCAGGCGTTTTTCGTACAAAATCAGGTAAGTTGCAGACATTGACAGCCAGTGGCATCACCCTGGACCTTACAGTGGTAAGTACCTGCTCAGTTTTCCTTCTGTTCATTGCTCACGTACATTGAGCAGCAGCTTGTGAGCCTTGGGCTTTCTCCCAGAAGTCTATTGAGGCGTAGCTAGAAAAGCTATTGCACTGTCTGGGGAAGCTGGTTGTGTCTTCAGCACTTTTACTGACTGAAATGTTCTTGGGAATAACTGTAAAGCAATGGTCACTTTTAACATTCAAAGCTGTCACCTTTTCCTGTGATTTATGTGAGATGGCAGAGTGAAACTGAGGTGAAACTTAACAGGGCACAGTATGGGTACTGCAGAAAAGGGTCTTCAGAGCAAGGCGTCTATGTCAAAGTGGATCTAACCTCTGTGCATTTGATAGGGAAGGCAGCACATTGGTGTCATTGGTTCACCCCCTTTTCCCCTTCACGGTCACGGACTGCTTGCTGAATAGTTTGCTTTCCCTTTGAAAAGGTCCAGGGAAAGTCCTGTAAGTGATTATGGATTCTGCAGAGCAACAGCTTTCCTTTGGAAAGCAGCTGCGCTCTCAGCTGGGCCACAGCTCTCTCTCAGTGTGCCTTGGAAGCTGTCCTTGCTGGGGGCTGTGCCTGGGGGTAAGCTCCAGGAGTAAGGAACTGACTGCTGCATGGCCCTGAATGCATCCCCGACACCTTCCTTGGTGTCCAGTGTGCCCTGCTGGCCTGCTCATGCAGCTGGCGAGACAGACATGCAGTGACAAGTTGTACTGCAAAGTTGAATACCTGAGGGTTGTATTTTACAACAACAACAACAAAAAAATATGGGAGAGAACCAAGTGCCAAAATACATTTTAATTTATTAAATTAAATCCAGTCCGTTTGATAAAATACAAGCTTATTATATTACCAATTTGTTTAAACCCGGGTCATTTTTTTTAAGAAATACAGTCAATTAAGAAGAGATAATAGACAATTTCCTTTTTTCTTTTTTTCCCTTGCTGTTAATAAAGTCCAGGATTGAAATGAACTTAAATTGTTTGAACAAAACTGTTAAAAACATTATAAAGAGATTAAACAAGCAGATTGAATTCTTAGAAACATCTAACATGCAAAACTTTTAGCACAGTTTGAATGTTTCAAATGAATTTCCTGAAAAATGAATCTCCTGAAAAATTATTTTGGCAAGCACTGGGATTACTGTAGATTTCTCCAAGGATGAGTGTGGGAAGAGCCATCCCTTGTCCCAGCCAAATGCAGCTTACTGCAGGTGTTCCCTATTCTGGTGGTTGTGTTCGGTCCCACTATAGTGAGCAGAGATGGCACCATTAAATTCTCACATAATGCAGTGAGAAGATGCTGTCTGCATGTATTCCAGGTACAGTTCACATGCCAACAGCTCAAAAATTGTTCTTATGGGAATTATCAGCAATGCAGAATCCCCGAAGTTCATTAAATTTGCCTTAGACTTCAGCTAGTAGGAAGGTTAAGAAAAAATCCTCCTGTTAAAAGTCTGCTTCATTACAGATGAATGAATATCTGATCACTGTTCAAGTCTGAGGATAGTTTCCCTTTGTTCTGGACAACACACACGTGTTGCAAACACAAAGTAAAAGTTTTTCAATTTTTTTTCCAAAATAATTAGTAAATCCTTTAAATAAGCAGTAGACTAGTTATATTGCATAAGTCATTGAAATAGAAATTGTAAAGTCTTGATGAACAAAGGCTAAAAAAATGGTTTCTTAAAACACATGTACCTCAGCAAAAGTTAAATGCGCAGCAGTCTAAAAAAATCAGCTTCAGAACAATGACACTTGAAACGGCCTATCTTAAAAATGACAGATGGCTTACATTCTACATAACATTTCTCTTTAAGAAGAATTTCTAAGTAACATTCGCTTGTGGTTGTTCCTAGCATTAGCATTACCAATATACAGGCAATAATTTAGGAATTTCAAGGCAATATTTTCCACCTTGCATATGCAAAGAGTTAACATTTATTAAAAGTATAAGCATATCCTTTTCATTAAAGGATCACAAATTGCTTTAGGTAAAATCCATGTACAATATTTACACTCACCCTAACAGCTATACAAATTACATAAGTATCTTAGATCCTCTGGAGGAGTCTGATGGGTGCCTGGCTGTATCCATGTACTCCTCTCCAAACCAGTCTGGTGCACTGCCGTCAGGGCTGTCTCCTGGAGTTCAGTCCCCTCTTGCTCCTGCATCAGCTCTCCAGTTTTGGAAATATCCAGCTTTCCAGCCTTAAAGGCCCAAGACACTGCATGTGTCAGACTGGAGTTCAATGACATTGGCTTCCTCCAGCTTCTAAAGTAACACTGGAAGTTCAGACCAGCCCCTTTGAAGCTGTGCTTTCTGGTGATGCCTTTTGAGGTCCTACTCCCAAAACCCCTCAAGAAGCTCAGAAGTCAGCCAGACTACTCCCTGTCTTCAGTGGCCTACTTAGAGAGTGTTGCTAAAGAAAACTGATTTGGGTTTTAATTATCCATCCCGCTTGCGATTGTTTTCCCTCCTGCCCTGTGTATTTCTGCGTAGGGATGTTGCCTGCAATCCTGCCTTTGCTGCCCAAAGTCAATCTCCTAATGTGACGCCAGCTGGCATAGTAATGAACCTGCTCCTGTGAAAAACTAGGTCACTCCTCGCAGTGTGTTTTGCCACTTCTGAACCAAGCGCTTTGCGGTTTGTTGTGTTAACAGAAAGTGTGTGTGCATATCATTAATCACTGGAGCTGCTTTTGATAACACCGGTTCTTTGATCTTAACACTCCTCATGAAAATTGCATAGTGATACATCTTTACAGAAACTCCACATTTAAGCTGCCTGGGTGTGAGGAGGGTCCAGGTTCACACGTTGAGGATCCGTGATGGTGCCTGGAAAACAGCAGAAGGGTTGGGAGAGAACCTGGTCTTCACCTCTGGGATCTAGTGGGGTGAGAAAGGGAGAGAAACATTAGTGTGACACAGGATACAACTGTCCAGAGAGTTTGAGGGACCTGGTCTCCTTGTAAGCACTACACAGGTGTTGGCCCTATCCATCTGCTCTCCCTGTAACGACACAGGTGTTAGCCCTTGACTGGACATCAGTGGGATTGGCCTTGCCACACAGGTTGATTCAAGGGCAGGTGTGATGTTGAGCCAGTGAGGAGGGGCTTAGTTGTAACCCAGCCCTTGGGATGCTGGGCAGGCCTTGACAGGACCCAGCCTCTGCAAGATGAAGAGCTGCCTCTGCACAAAGCCCTGCTGGCAAACACTCTATGAGCATCACAACAAATTCACTGCTGGATGGGTGCTGGATTTAAGTGAGAGGAATTACAGTGGTGTGTGTCTGCTTCTTAGCCTTTTGGAGAATGCCGCCATACAGGCTCCATCAAAATGTTCCATTGTAATGCNCCTGGAGTTCAGTCCCCTCTTGCTCCTGCATCAGCTCTCCAGTTTTGGAAATATCCAGCTTTCCAGCCTTAAAGGCCCAAGACACTGCACGTGTCAGATTAGAGTTCAATGACATTGGCTTCCTCCAGCTTCTAAAGTAACACTGGAAGTTCAGACCAGCCCCTTTGAAGCTGTGCTTTCTGGTGATGCCTTTTGAGGTCCTACTCCCAAAACCCCTCAAGAAGCTCAGAAGTCAGCCAGACTACTCCCTGTCTTCAGTGGCCTACTTAGAGAGTGTTGCTAAAGAAAACTGATTTGGGTTTTAATTATCCATCCCGCTTGCGACTGTTTTCCCTCCTGCCCTGTGTATTTCTGCGTAGGGATGTTGCCTGCAATCCTGCCTTTGCTGCCCAAAGTCAATCTCCTAATGTGACGCCAGCTGGCATAGTAATGAACCTGCTCCTGTGAAAAACTAGGTCACTCCTCGCAGTGTGTTTTGCCACTTCTGAACCAAGCGCTTTGCGGTTTGTTGTGTTAACAGAAAGTGTGTGTGCATATCATTAATCACTGGAGCTGCTTTTGATAACACCGGTTCTTTGATCTTAACACTCCTCATGAAAATTGCATAGTGATACATCTTTACAGAAACTCCACATTTAAGCTGCCTGGGTGTGAGGAGGGTCCAGGTTCACACGTTGAGGATCCGTGATGGTGCCTGGAAAACAGCAGAAGGGTTGGGAGAGAACCTGGTCTTCACCTCTGGGATCTAGTGGGGTGAGAAAGGGAGAGAAACATTAGTGTGACACAGGATACAACTGTCCAGAGAGTTTGAGGGGCCTGGTCTCCTTGTAAGCACTACACAGGTGTTAGCCCTATCTATCTGCTCTCCCAGTAACCACTACACAGGTGTTAGCCGTATCTATCTGCTCTCCCTGTAAGCACTACACAGGTGTTGGCCCTATCCATCTGCTCTCCCTGTAACGACACAGGTGTTAGCCCTTGACTGGGCATCAGTGGGATTGGCCTTGCTGCACAGGTTGATTCAAGGGCAGGTGTGATGTTGAGCCAGTGAGGAGGGGCTTAGTTGTAACCCAGCCCTTGGGATGCTGGGCAGGCCTTGACAGGACCCAGCCTCTGCAAGATGAAGAGCTGCCTCTGCACAAAGCCCTGCTGGCAAATGCTCTACGAGCATCACAACAAATTCACTGCTGGATGGGTGCTGGATTTAAGTGAGAGGAATTACAGTGGTGTGTGTCTGCTTCTTAGCCTTTTGGAGAATGCCGCCATACAGGCTCCATCAAAATGTTCCATTGTAATGCTTTATGGGGCCACAGTGTATGTCTGCTGTGAATAGAGGTGCAGACCTGGAGGACCCAAAGGAGAAAAACTGGTTACTGGACATGCCAGGCTGTTAAACTGCAAGTACTTGGATAAGGATGAAAACTTCTCATGTCTGGAGGAAAGGCAGAGATAACAATGGTTGCTTTCTCTGATGTCTGTGGAATCAGAATTTCATGCAATATGTAGCTGCTGTAGTTGTACTGAAGCATGAAGGACACCTGGACGCTTTTGTCATCCTTAATGCTGAAAACTCAAAGGATTTGAAATAGGACTGGCCATAGATGTGCATCCAGCCCAGGACTCAGGCTGAATCTGGCCATAAAACATGAAAGAGTAGAACACACTGCTGGGTACGCTGATGGCACCATCCAAGCAGAGAAAGAAGTGCAAAACTACAGGCAAAGAGAGTATAGGGAAATAGGGAAAGCTATTGATCTCTGGTTGATGTTGTTTCATTGTTCTGATTTTTCCATTCCTCCGGGGATGCATCTGACACACTAAGGAACAAGTCAGACGTCACAAACAGCATATGCACAGCTCAGTGGCTGGGCAGAACCAGCAGCCTGAGTCCTACATGTAGGCTGTCAGGACATATCATAAACCTGATTCCCACATGTCTGGCAAAGCCAGGAGCTTCAGGTAAGAGGAAAAGTCCTAATGGCCAGGTGTGAACCAGGGAGAGTCTGACTTCTCTCTGAACTGGTGGGTCCTTGGCACCATCTTCATTCCTCACTACACCTTTGCCATGCTGTCTCTTAGAGAGGCTGTGATGATGCCCTGGGGCCCCAGGACGTGGGACCTTTGCTTGCATGGTTCAGAGTGCAGTGTCCTTGGTAGCAGGTTTGTGTCTGGGATTCTAGTCTTCTCTTTCCCGTCCTCGAGAACTGGGATAGGGACCTTCAGGGGTTTATCTAGGACCCCCTTCTTTGCATCCTATCTGCCAAATTGGAAAACACTGTATTTTGACCCCCTAGGGTCAAAATGCAAAATTAGATTAATAAGGGTCAAATACAAGTTTTAAGGGTTAAATGCAAGGTCTGTCCTCATTGCTGCACCTCAGTAAACAGCCCAGACTATTCAGAGCAAGGAGGAAGTTTTGGTGAGGTTTGCAAATTCTGTTTTGCCTCAGGTCACTGTCCCACTTTCAGCAGAGCTGGCTATACCCGTCGTGAGCCTTGTCGCTGCAGTGTGCCAGCAATCCTCTGCGGAGGAGGCACTTGACTGTCTGCTGATTAAACACTTCTTCCTTGTCTCCTCCAAGGCAAAGATTTACTTTTTACATGTGGCCCTGGAGTAGCTGATATTACCTCTACTGGCACGGCACACTGCGGCTGGGGAGTTCAGCCCCGACCCTGGCTCTGCGTTCTGAGTCATTCAGTGCAGCCTGTAAACAACACCCGTGGTTGGCTGGGAGGTGCTGCTCTCTTCGGTGGTCTAATGGAAAAAGTAGCTACAACAGAGCCTTGCCAGTGTGCACTTTCCTTTCTTATGAGGATGGGGAGTGTGGGGGGTCCTGTCAGGGAAAATGCTGAGTACAGAATGTTTCCTCATGGGATTTTCAGTAGCACATGTATTTCACAATAAGAAAATCATCTTTGCTGGTATAGAGAAACTTACAGAAAAAATTGTAGAAACTCACAGGAAAATCCCAAAGAAGTCTCAGAGCTGTGTAGCTTGTCTGTTCATCACAGCTATGTCCTCCTTGGCATTCATAGTGGGGGCAGCTTCTGCCCACACCAGCAAGGGGGAGTTTTGTGCTGTCTGGGCAGGTGCTGTTCCTTAGGCAGTGATCTGCAAAGATTCCCAGGCAAACACCTGTGCCCAGAGGTTGAATCTCACTCTGCAGCCCTAGTGCCTGTGCACACTGACTGCTCCAAGTTAGTGCAGAAGGTGTTAATGGCATCTTACACACAGAGAGGTAATGACACACACATTTATATAAGGTATCCAACTGAGGGAATCGTAAATCTTGAACTTTCTGTCATGCAGTTGAAAATCTCAGTCTTGGGCTGAATTATGATCAGTTACAGTATGACATTGTCTAGCATGCCTTTCTGAAGGCAAGGGATGGCCACATTACCTAATTGGCAGTGACAAAACAGTAGTCAACGAGGATGTGGCTTTATCCTACATGCACCACAGCGATCAAATATGAGGAGTTCCTGATGTGTACTTTGGGCATTATTCACATTGACTTTAGGATTTTTGAAAACTGCTAATTACCTTAAAGTCTGCCTTGTAGCTTGTCTCTTGAACAAAATGGTCTTCTGGGATAATGAAGCCTTGTTTAGACTTTATAGGCTTGGATGGTTTTGCTCCAGTCCATGGGCGATACTCTTGTCTGAAATGAGATTGTCAAGACAGAAGAACTTGTAAAAGACAACATTCTCACAGGGTACTTCTGCTCAGAGTGGTTGCAAAGCCAGAAGGCAAGGTGGGATACAATCAGTCTTCATGAACTTGTCTGAGGCATACTGAGAATAAAAGAATTGAGCCTACAGCCTGTCTCTCTCAGAAAGCCCAGACTGAAAGACGGAACAGGGCATAGACTAGGCTAGGTGGATTCCCTGACTCAGCTCTTCTTTTATTCCTACAAAATGTGCTCTCTCCTGGAGGTCATTGATGCTTCCCTTCTGGATGTGAAGAAATGAGGGTGACTTTTTGCATGGTAGCCCACTGACCACTTACAAAGTAAAACACTGTCTGGCATGTTGGCCACTTACAATGTAAGACACCTTGGTCTGGTGTGTGGCACTCACAGATGCAGAGGGCCTGCTGATGTTCCCATACTTGGCTGTGGCTCTCTCAACAGCAGCCGTGTTTGCCAGTGTGTGCTGTGCTGCACAGCTGTGACAGCTCAATCTGAAATGCATCCAAAGGGAGACACCGTCTCAGCTGGCAGATGCTTACGCCAATGATTTTCTTTCAGAAGGGGTAAAGTGCTTTTAAATCTGCATGATGATGTCTGAGAAGGCATTGCTGCTCCAAGAATAAGTCAGCCAAGGGTCATCTGAGAAATGGGCGCAGAGACTGCACTGAGAAATGGACAGCACATTTCGAGAGCACCAAAGAACAGCATTGCAGGGTCTGCTTAGTTCAGCTGCCAGCTCCCTTCTGCAGTTTTCCCTGTGCTTCTCTGTACCCCTTGCCAAAGACAGGCCTCACTAATGCCCTTGCCATTAGGCCTTCCTGGATGCTGCAGTAGCAGCTAATTGAGCTGTCTTGTTGCTCAGAGGAAGACAGAAGTCTGCTCTGTTTGTGTGTATCTCTGGCAACCAATTCAGGCAGCTTCTGTAGCAAAAGGAGAGGTGACTAACCGAGATGTGACGATCTTATTTTCATACCCTGGCATGGTTCAATAACTGCATTTTACTATCTGCTTATACACAGGATCAAGGGGTAAGACTGAATCCTGAGCCATGCCCAGCCTAAGGAAATAGGCTTGTTTTAATGTGTCAAGCTTATCTTTCATCACAGCCTTTCTGAGTTTCATTTTTCCCAGGCATGCTATTTGCTATATTTATAATAGCTGCAAATTCCTCTTTTAAATATCTAATTTAAAGTGCATAAGTGTGGGGTATTATTTTAGAATGCGTAGTTTGGACTTGATCCTTTTAGTATATTATGGATAATGTCCTATGGAAGAGCTTCCTGCTGCTGGAAAGCAAAGCCAGGCCCCTGTCAGGGCTGTCTATGTGCATTGCAAATCTTGTTTATAATCAGTTTGTTCTTGCTGTCCTGAGCTGCCACCTTCTACCTTCTCTGCACCATGCTGTTGGGGCCTGCTCAGGCAGCAGGTGAGTGCCCATGCAGCTCCCCTGGTGCTGGTGGTGGTGTTCCTGCTCCCTTCCTGTAACATCTGAGGTTAAGGCAGCATTTTTGAAGAAAGGTGATTTTGGCCAAGCAATGCCCCAAGAAGGCAGCCTTTCAGCAGGGAATTCCAGATGTGCATGAATGCAGAGTTAAACCTGACCTCTGTTCTGCTGCACAGCCAGAGGGAGGACACAGCTACTGGGCAAAATACCAGCAAAATGGTACAAAACCATCAGTTGCATTCCTGCAGTTTCCAGGAACTGGAACCTGCTGTTCCACATAAAGCCCGATTTCCTCAAGAATGCTGGTGGCATTGATTCCTAACCATTCATCCTTGTGCTGACTGGTCTCTCCGCTGCAATGGAGTGTGTCTCCAGCTTTCAATGAATGACTGTGCTGCCTGTCTGTGCAGCCAACTCTGTCTCGATGCTTTATAGCAGATCATTTGCTGATTTGGCAGGCCCCCAAACACAGTCCTTTTGGATCACAAGACCCTCATTTTGGCTGGAAGTCAAACCATTCTCCTCTCAGCCTGGATAGTCAAAACTATTTTTGAGGCACCTACATGCACTGAGGAAATGCTCCCCACAGAATCAGAAACTTAAGGGCAGATACAGTCATGGTCCACACCACAGCAGCATTTCTGATTTGGAACTGGGATTTTGCCCTGGGGGAACCCAGAACTCTGAGCCAAAAGTGAAGGGCAGAGCAAAACAGAGACAGCTTAGCTTAGCTCCTTTTGGGAGCTGAGGTACTTAAAACAAGAAAGAAATATTATAACCTTTGTTTGAGAAAGTGCAGCTAACTAAATTTGCTCTGCCTCTAACCTTGCAGGACACATGTTCCCATCTCAGCTGCATAGCCAAGAGTCAGAAGGAACATGAGCCCTAATACCAGTCTGGTGACTTGACTAGAAATCAGTCTTGGAGTCATGAGTAGAGTCAATCTGATCAAAGCCTGGGGAAGAGGAATGACCTGTTTTTAATGTTACTTAGTTTAAGATGTCAAGTGACAAGATTAGTGACTGTCTTTTTTCCCCTCTGTACCCTGTGTAGTGTGACATCCAGCTGCTGCCGGGGATGAACGTGCAAGACTGTTGCTGCTGGAGATAGTAATCTTCATTCTTCCTGCTGCCCCCCTCTCCTCCTCCCCTTGTGCCTAGACAGCAGCAGTTGTCAGGTTACTTCGGGACTGCAAGGATCTAGAGTGGAGAGAAAGTAGCCTCCAGGCCCATAACTCAGTGACCAGGCTCTCTTTAGGTTCTGTTTTGTCCTCTACTCTTACAACCTAGAGGTGAGATTTTTGATCTCCATAAATAGAAATGACCCAGTGATACCTGAAGTACTAAACCATTGGAGTTGTGAAAGAGAAAGGGCTCCTGAGTAGCGCACAGGCTTTAAAACAGTCAGGATCAAAAGGGAAAGGCTGCTTTTTGTGTACTGCTGTTTCTTTACCTCTAACTCACTCTAGGAAGAATTACAAAGCAGCTTTTTGTGTGGGGGTTGTCACGGTGCTTTGATCATATAAATCACTGCTTTTTCAACTGTTTCTTTGCTCTTTCTCAAAATTGGTTAATAGAGCCTGAGAAAAGGCATTTCATTTGTAATGTGTGGGGATGTGTCTGCAGGGGAAGATTTGAATCAGTGCCGTATGGAGATGGAGGCTTGTGGCCTGCTGGGACAGTTTAACCCCTATGGTGATGAGAGATGGAGCAAGTGGGAGTACAACTAATGTATAGGCTAGAAACAAAATAAAAAGCACTGGACTGTTAATTGCCAGGGGGGTGTTGTGATGAAGCCCAGCTTTGATGAGAGCTGTTTCACTGAGCTGGTGTTTATGTGCCACCTCCCGCCCTGGGTGAGCAGGACTGCCTGTACCAGGCTGTCAAACAGCTGAGACGGGGGCCAGGCAGGAGAGGTGCCCCCACCATCATTCACATGTAGCCTTGCAGACTTCAAGCATGATTTGGGAATGATAGCTTTGGGATTGGTCCTTCTGTTCTTTCCAAACACAGTGTCTGCTGCTGCTGCAGCTCAAGCTGCTGGATGCTGCGAACTACATGATGACCAGCCTATGTGCTGCCTCCAGCTCTTCCCCCGTTTCATGTGTTCCACTAATGTTTTCTGGTTTGCAGAGAAAGCTGTCTGCAAAATCCTTTTTATTTCACTGACCTAGTGACAATCTAGCCTAGAAAGCTTTCTAATTTCACCAAGGTGGAGGGCACTTCTGTTAGTCATAGGGAGGCAGGCAGTGGGAATCCCAACAGTGCTGTTTGCAATGCTGGGGCTGCTCTTTCTATACGGATTTATCTTCAGCATTGACAGTCATACACCACCAATGCCAGAACAGTTGTCATTTTAGTACCTCATCTTTATGTCACAATTTGCTTCGCATGATTAATTATCAGTGACAGTTCTCAGCCACTGCATAACATTTCTTATTTAAGAATTGGAGAAAAAGGCTCATTCTTTATAGCTGACTGTAACTCAAAGCTATGCTGCCTGACCTAGTCTGTGTTCATTCTTCTGCCCTCTTCCTTCTCATACCCAGCACACCAGTGAGAATTAAACAGCATAATGGACATTCTTCCAAGTTTCCCTTTGAAGGAAACTTGTGTGCACAGCTTGGGGTGTCTGTTATTTTCTTTTCAAAGTACGTACTACTCTAGATGTCCCCTGGGGAAGCCAGACTGGTGTGTGAGAGGTTTTGGCAAAAGGTGTGGGGTGTGAAATGTCTCCCCGTTTGCAACACAGCTCTTCACTGTGATGGCCATGCATCTGGTTTGCCCAGGCAGAGCTGGGCAGCCAGCAGTGCTCTCCCAAGGGACAGGCTAAAAGTCCACTTGTTGGCAAAGACCTCCACAGGTCAGGGAGGGTGCTGTGACATCTCCTGGCAAATGGAGGATTGCAGATGTTACAAGTCATGGTCACAGTGAGAGCTGTGCATGACAAAGTCAGGAGCCCTCCTGGATAATGGAGCCATTAAACTGCTTCTCCTCTGAGCTGTGTCAGACACCAGTGGGGTGCCCTTCCAATCCTTGGACACAGGGGCGGATCGTGCCCATTCTCCTATCCAGCCAAAGAGCCCAGCATGAGGACAGAAATGGGGGAAAGGAAAGGCTGAAGGAGGGGGAAAAAACAGAGGGGTAGAGAAAAGACATAGCAGAAAGATAGAGAGACCAGTGCACAGGAATTACAGAGGAGGAAAGCAGAAGCCACCTGGGTATTTCCTGTCTCAACTCTCTCCTCCAGTAAGGTCAGGCAGAACCTGGAGCTGTTAATAAGTCACAAGAAGGAATCAATAGCAAAAGACTTGAATGAAAGTACAAGACAAAACCCTAAGACTCAAACTGTTATCTTAGGGTGAGTTTTAGGGGCTTGCTTTGCTCACAGGCAGATGCCCAAGGGAGGAGCACTTATATTGGTGTGACAGGACAGGCATCTGCTTCCCTATTATTAGAACTATATGACTGGGAATGTGTGGGTAGGTTTGAGGGTCTTGACCTCTGCCATTAACCCACTTTTCATTCTTTCACTCTAACCTAAGGCCGAGAGGACTTTGAGTGGAGGAAATTCTTCCTACTTTAAGGAATGTCTTTGAATCCCACATTTCAGTTCTACAGCATAGTTTGCACAACAGACACCCTCTCTTGAGCCCCTATTCCCAGCCCCACTGTGTCTCTCCTCACACACCTCTGTGCCCCTCCAAGCCCTCCCTGCCCCATCCAGGCTATGCAGTGCACAGTGAGTCTCTCTGGATCCATCCCAATGCCTGCACCAAGCAAGCTTACTTCTTAAATAGCATAAAAATCAGGGGCTTGAGTATTAATTTCCCCAAGCAGCGAGATACTTAAGAATGTAAAGATAACTGTAAGCCTTGATTATAAAAGATTTACTGCTATTATTGAGGATAAGCATGCCTTTAAAGATCTTGCTGGATCAAGGATGGAGCTCCTCATACACATTACTATTAACCCTGCCAGCTCAGGTGCGTGTCCTGATCCCATACATTGCTGAACACAAGTGCAGGTATTTTCTCTGTTTTCTGCACAGCTGTAATAAGATACTTTTCAATGTGAAGGAGTCACCACAGTTCACTTTGTTTTTCTACACAAGCACTATTTGAAGGCAGATGAATGTACAGGCAGACAAGTAACACACTCTGGGAGTGCATCCATAGTTATGGAGAAAAGCATCATTCCCCTACATTCTGCGGTATCCCTCCTGGTGGGGGGATGTCTGCTCCACAGTCATGGAATGGCATGTGCAGAGTATTTGTGCAAGAAGGTGGGAATTCAGTTTGCTGAGGTATCTTCCACCTACTATTCCCAAAAATCATGAGCAATGGCACAACAAGCACCTTTCCCCTTAATTACTCTTGCTCTTTATAGGTTTCTGTTCATCAGAACAACATGGCTCGCTCTGGGTGAGCAGGAGACCCTCCTGATCTCAGGGCCCCAGTTTGGTGGTCTTCACTGCTCTGCCTCCCAAATGCAAACAAGTTGGGTGCTCTTGACTCTCACACCTGCTCAAAATACCTGTCATGGAAACCCCAGCTGCAGAGACTGGGCTCTGCTTGGGGCCTGTGTTGTGTGTGTGTGCAGAAATTTGCAGTCACCTCCCAGTTCCCCAAGTGCCAATACAAGTAAAGCTGATGACGGGGGGGAAAGAGGCAAAACAACTGCTCACAGCTCTGGTGCAACATTTTCACTTACATGTCTGAAGTGTTTTCCAAAAGCTGGCAGGTGACTGAAGGGAAAACTGATGTCTGTAGTCACTTACAGTGTAGCTGAGCCTTGAACAGGGTTCTCCTCCCAGCAATACTGGCCCTGGCAGAGAGGCTGTGCCTTCATCCCTGTTGCCTTCTAACAAGGTAAGAAGATGACATCCAGAGAACAGAGCAGCTGGAGTTACCTGCTGACAGCACCAGATTCTCTCGTCCTCTGTTAAGGGAGCTAAGTAAAGCACTTCTCTATTTCTAGAATGTCTGCTAAATGCAATCAAGACCTAGGTACTACAATTAATTGTGTGCAAAGCCAAAAGTGCACAGCACCTGCAACTTACTGCTGAAGGGAGAAGTCACTTCCGTGACGCCAAAGGACAAACCCTTGGGAAGGTGCAGAGAGGCCACTCAGCACTTTCTTCTGCCTCCTCCAGCATCAGTAAGGTGTAATCTACTGCAACCCTCTGCAGCAGTCCCCGGGCTCCTTTCGCAGTTGGAGCACATCCCATTTTAGCCTTTCAAGTGCAGCTTCTATTGATTTACCTTGGCCTGTGTGCCTGAGCTCCCACGATGCAGCCCCATTGGGTTTGACTTCATTCAGGCCCTGCAAAACTCCAGTCAAAATTCAGGGACTGGAGGGAGACAGAAGCTGCCCAAAGATCTGGGAACACAGGGCAATAGTTTGTAGGGCAGGCACTTGTGCCATCCTTCCACCTTTTATTCAGTGATTATTTCAAAATACAAAAAATCTTTACTTCCTCAGGAGTACAGGTCTTCCAACAGCCCCTCCACCTTCATCTTTATTCTGGCCATAGACAGATTCCTCCAGTCTCAGTCACTGATTCCAGAGGTTTATTTTGTTCTGGGAAATGCCAGGTCATGCTGACCAGCTTCACTATGTACAGACAGTTTTGTGTGCAGATGTGTTTCCTTCTGAGCTTAAAGCAAAGTGCAGAATGAAGTCTCAAAGGAGCATTACACTGTTAAACAAAAGCACATCAAATGGTGCTGAATGTTACAGGGGACTCAGCACTACATTGGGTGCTTCACAGAAACAAACACCATAGGCTGTCAGAATCAAAATTCCTGAATTAAAAAAATACCAACATCTTATAGAGTTAAGCAAGAAAACCACTTTTGCCATTAAAAGCATGCAGTGGCCCATATATCAGTGCCAACTCTTCTGCACTGTCCTGTTCAAGACAGTCTTCATTTCTCTTTCACACTAAGCAAGCCCAGCCATCTGCTGAGACCTGACACAGTCACAAAGTACAGGTGGAGGCTACTGACCAGCAGTGCCCTCACTGCAGGAGCCAATCCTCCAGGAAGAGCCTCGTGGTGTGTGCCTGACCCAGCTGTGCACAGAACCTGCTGAAGCACCTGGAGCACAAAGGACTCAACCCATTTCTTGGGGGAGTGGACACAGCTCCCCATGCAGAGTACCTGGTCCTCAGGGCTGCCCCACCTCCTCACTAGGCTGACCCACAGGGAAGGGCTGATACTCCTGCAAGCAGAAAAGGGGGGATCTCCCTAATGTTCTCCCTAGCAAGGCAGAGAGACTGTCTTACAAAAAACATCTTTTCATACCTTTGCTCCTCTCTACCACCTACTGCAGTGGTCCCTGCCTGCATGTCTCTGTAGGACACTCTCCCTTTGTCCAACCCCCCCAAAGACATCATGGGGTTCACCAACCTTCTCCTCAGGACACAATGGCCCTTAGTAAGAGAAACTCCCTTGCTCTGCCTATACCACAGGTGATCTGACTTCTTTGCCGCCTTCTCACTTCTTGGGGAGTACAATCTACAAGAAGTGGGGCAGATCCTTATTGCCAGAGCACAGTGGGAATGTGCATGGCCACCAAGGGACAGTTTAATAAACAAGGAGGGTGTTTATGGTCTTTGATACAGAGGAAGATGAAGACTATCAATCCTTAATGATGCTGTTTGGCTACTACCTGAATATCGGACAAATGTTTGCAGACTGCAGTGCTGCCCTTTGGAAAATAAGAGGGGAGGAGAGGAGCGAACTGTAGTGGTTTTTGTGGAAATGTCCTTGTGGGTTGTGAGTGCTCAGCTTACCAAGGATGAGTGTGCTGTGATCACTCCTTCCCTGCTTCAGACTGTGGGAGTGGTCCTGGTCTTTGCCATCACTGAAGCTGCCAAATACAAGCCCAGTACCCCAAGTGTAACTGAAAATGAGTGTAACTGTGCCAAGTACAAGCTTAGTCTTAAAAAAAAAAAATCTAAATTAAAATAGACTCTTGCAGCCTGTGAAGCTATGGTGAACTTCTCTCCTGCTGCTTGTCGTGACTCCCGTGTGCTCAGTGGTACGGGGACTTAAATGCAATGTTGTACCAGGTGATCATCTAAAGAAACTATGGGAATTACTGGAATAAGGCAAAAGTGGTTTGATTAATATAGATTTGTCTGCATCAGTTGTTTACTGTGCCTGCAAACAGCTTAAAGGTTTTACATGAGAACTTTTTTCTGGTGTGGCTGCCCTCGCTTGTGCCTCCATCCTTGTCATGCACTGTTCCTTCTTTCAGCTGGGAGTAGTTTCCTCAACTACCTTGAAGTCTTACTTTTTGTAAAATTTATTTTGGTTTGCATGTTGGTATGTTGCCCCAGCCAGTACTTTGTCCTGTGATCTGTAAATTTCTTGTTATTTGGTAACAGTAGTTGAGAGCCCTGTGTAAGAACAGACAAGGAAGGTGAGAGAAGTGACTCTCAGCATTTGAACATCCTTAGGAAAGCTATGGCTCTAGTGCAGGCTAATGCAGCCTTCCTCTGGAGTCAGGCTGAAAAGGCAAGGGAAGCTTCAACAACGAGGTGGAGATGGATTTGTTCCTGAAAGATGAATCTTGCTAGTCTTGTTCTATGCAGGTTTCTCTGAAGTAATTCCTTGCTGCTTTGAAATTGAAAAGTGCTTTGCCTCCAAACCAGTAATTACTCTGTGATTGTCCTGTGAGATGTGGCAAAGGAGAAAACAGCACATGAATTCAAGCACTGCAGTTATCCTTTCAGAGTCTGCACGTTAACTGCACATAGAGCAGGACAGCTGCCTGTGCAGGAGGAGTGGGATAAGCAATACTGCTGTGCAGGCTGGTAATCCTCCCCGGGGCCTCCAGTTTGTCTAAAAAGCACTGTGATAAATAATCTAATGAATTGCAGTGATGAAGAGAAATGTCTCCTAGGTACATAATAATAGGTAGTAAGTGCCTAAATACTTCTGAATCAGTTAGAATAAAAATAATTACTCTATTAGTACACCTCATAGGTATATTAAAACCTGCCAAACATCATTATGAGAGAGCATATGGTAACAACATGAAACGATACAACATTCAACAGCAGCATTGTAGGAGCTGAAATCCCTCTCCTCCCATGAGGGATGTCAATAAGAACAAAAGTTGGATTTAGGTGCATTCCACCTGACTGCTTGTTCCAGAAAATAAGCATCTGTAATCGGTCATACCGTTCAGAGGGAAAGGAAGATATCAATAACATAAGTCACTTAATTTTTAAAGGCTCTGAGACAAGTGGTTTGTGACAATTTTTCCCATTGCCCATTAGATGACATAGGGGATATATCCTGCAAATGTCTTCTTGTCTGACTAATCTTTTAAGGCTGTAATTTGGCTCGCCTTGAATGTCGCATTCCAGGAGTTTTAAAGGGAAAACGGTGATGGTACTAAGGGATGCGGCTGATGGGCACGGACGGGACGCGGGCAGCTCCGGCTGTCGGAGGTGCCGCGTCTCCCGGCAGCGGGTGGGTAAAGCGGTTCTGCGCCAGGGATGGCATCATGGATCCCACCCCGGCGTGCTCCCTCCTCTCCATGAGCGCGGGGCGGGCAGCGGCGCGCACTGAGGCCGGCTCCGCTGCCCCGGTACGCAGAGGGGCCGCCGGGGCCAGGCACCCGCCCGGGGCATAAGCGACGCTTTTAAGGACCGCTCTTCCAAAAGCAAAAGCGAGAGGCTGAGTCCGCCGGTGAGCCGGCAGCCCCCGTAC
>VZTH01007000.1:0-17309 GCA_013397815.1 Aleadryas rufinucha | reverse complement strand
GCTCCCGGCTTCAGCCCTCATCGGCGGCAGCCCCTCCTCCCGCCGCCCCCTTCCCCGGTAACGACACCCCCTCGCCGGGATTACGGCCCGCACACGTGACCCGGTTGCCGGCGGGAGCCCCGTGCAGCTGCGGGGGTTGGCGGCGGTGCGGAGGGTGGGGAGCGCGGTCGGGACCGGACCCTGCCGGGCTGCTCCCCCCGTCTACCTCCCCGGGGGACCGGCTCTGCCCGTGCTTCTTCGGGTCCTGGTGCCTGTCGGTGCTTTAGGAGCCGCTCTGTGCCCGGGAGCGCGGTAGCGCGCCCAGTGACGGGCACCGGCCCGGCGAGGAACGCTGCTCCGCGCTAGCTGGGTGGTACTGCTCAATTATACCTTCGAGGCAGCTGTAAACACTTATGATTAGAGAAGGCGTTTGTATGCGAAACCTGGCGCATATAAAATCAGTGATCTGGGTGAGAAATAGCAGCCTTGCGGTGTTGGTTTCTAAGAGCTGCGTACAAATCCCCACCTCTCATAATCTCCCTCCATTTACATTAGCAGTTCGACCAATTCACTTTTAAAATACTACCTATTGATCAAAATCTAAGCATTTATTATATATCTTAATATAGGGCCCACATCCTTTACTGTTCGCCAGTGACTGCAAATTACAGCTTTCCTTTTCTACATTCAGGTTCCAAACCAAACAGTCCTGGCACAAAGCATTGAAACGGACAGAATTACACCGGGAATAAAGTCAGGCTTTTGAAATTTGACATCTTATGGCCTGTAGCCACTTATTACATAATGCTCCTCCACAATTCCCCATTCAGCGGGTTATTACCAAAGCTGAATCTCCCAAAGGGTCACCAAACTGTGAAATGCAAGGCTGTAAAAGTGAAGAATGCAGATAAACTCATATGCCACCTATTAGAAAATCTATTGAAAGGCTAACAGAACAGGCATTTCATTTTAGAATGTAATAATCCAATTACAGGTGGTTATCTGATAGAGAGGGGTAATGGCTTTACACTGAAAGAGGGCAGGTTTAGATTACATAGTGGGAATAAATTCTTCCTAATAAAGGTGGTGAGGCCCTGGCACAGGCTGCCCAGAGAAGCTGTGGATGCCCCATCCCTGGAAGTGTCCAAGGCCAGGTTGGACAGGTTTTGGAGCAACCTGGGATAGTGGAAGGTGTCCTTGCCCATGGCAGTGGGGTGGAATGAAATGATCTTTAAGGTCCCTTCCAACCCAACCCACACCATTCTATGAAGCTTTAAAAGAAATTAATTATGCAGTGGAACTTGAGAGGGTAAGATTTATTGCTTCAGCTAAGCAGTTTCTATCCTAATGTATTAGCACCTCGCTTCAGTCCAGATTTGCACCTCCTCCTGGAGTGAAGGAGGACTAGAAATGTGGATATGGACTGGGGCAGAACCTCTCCTTGAGTGTTTGGCCTCTCTCTGAAACACAAAGCATGGGATAAAAAGAAATTCCTTTGCAGATGATCCCATTGTCCCCAATATCTGATTTAGCACTTGTCCCTGCTGCTAACAGTTTTGATTTCACCATACCGCCTCCTCACCTGTCAGCTGGGGCAAGGAGACTCAGAAATGTCAGGTAAAAACATTTTGATCCCAATGCAGAACTCTTGTCACAATACTATATAGGCTATTGGATGCTGTGTTTCATTTGTTGTCTGAAAACCCCACAAACGTAATTTTACTTTTAGGAATATGCAGAGAGACATTTATTAATTTTCTGCTGCTCTTGGTTTTCTGGAACTGCTCTATTCCATGTTGTAATTTTTAAAAATAAATCTTATCTGGTAAAGAGAATCAGACTTTACAGCCACGGGAGAAAACAGAACATCTGTTTTATCATGTTATCACTGGCACAGTACAAACGATGCTCTGATCCTTGTTCCTAGGCCTGACTTAGCAAAATACATTGGCGAATAAATCGGATGTCTCTGCTCATCCTGTGCCTGACGCTTCCTAGTACTGAGTTCAGCTCTGGCACTGCATGTCTCAGAGCCCACCTACAGCATCAGGGAGTGCTTTGAGCAGCTGCTCATCACAGCTTGTAGGATGAAATTGGCACAAAGACTAACTCAGACAGGAAAACCAGAAGATGCTGGATGAGATTAAAAAGTTGTCTGCATTTAGAAGATTTGTCATGATTAAAAGCTTGGGAGGAGGAGGGGTGGAATACTGCAACAGTAAGACAAAAGCCATCAAATCAGAAAGCAAAACAGCTCTTGCTGCCAGGAATGGGGGCTGAAAGCTCAAGCAGTTTTAACACTAAAATGAAATTACAGTAGAGCAGATCACTGCAACAAATTATTCCTTAAACATGGCAAGGCCAAAGTAGACTTTAAAGCCACTGAAAAAGGATGAAGAATTGTGCCTCTACATGATTAACCATGACTTTATACTTATTGCTATTTTCCTACACAAACACTAGCTGTTGTCTCTGCCAAGTGTCCACATAATCACCACATTGTATTTTTATTCACAATAATCTCTTTGAAAAGGGAGGGGAAAGTCTTTCCATGTGGTTGGTTTTGGTTTAGGTGATTGGTTCTTTTTGCTGGTTTGTTCTAGGGTTGGATTTTGGGCTTTTTTTGTCATTCTTCTAATTTGTCAGTCAAAGGTGTGACTAAATGCTGAGATACTGACACATGCTGATGCCACATTTTGCAAGAAGGGTATTTGCTTGCCAGAAAGGTATCCTATGTACTCTAGTGAGCTGTTGTAATTTCAGGGCAGTCCTTGTCTGAGTGACTTGAGAACTGACTTTCCTCTTATGGTTTTAAAGTCATTTTGGACAGAAAATATAGTTTGTCTTTCCCAGACAATGCTGCAGAAAGGCTCAGGTGCAAAATGACATGAAACCCACTGCTTGGCCACGTGAAGATTTTTGTACAACCTTACATGTACCTTATATGGTACATACCTCTAGGCTCTCTATAAATGAGGAAAATTGAGATACTGAACAGCCTTTAGAAGGGTGAATGCTCTTATGCCTAAAGTTAAGGTGAAGCTTAGGCATGAGACCCTCAAACCACAGCCACTGGCTGAAAAGCTGGTGACTTCCAAACCTCTGTGGCAGTTCCAGGATGTTTTTTCAGGTGCTTTGAGTCCCTTCCTGCAAGCTGAAAGGGTGCAGCAACACGCTGCAGGAAGGTCTAACACAGCACAAGTGGGACTTCAGTCTCTGCAGACAATACAGGGGCAGGAGGTACCGGCTGCTATGTTGAAGAACTTAATCGCTGCTTTGGCTTATTCTACTAGACCTGCAAAATATAATGTTCTTCAGGTTTTAGGCACTGTATTTCCTGCAGTATTACTCCCTGCTGCATTCAGCCAGGATCTCTGAAAAACTCTCAGCAAATACATAATTGTTGAAGAGACAACGTAAAGTGTTGAATGGACAAGAGGTAACACAAGGAAGAGAAAGGGGGAGAAAAAAGGAGTGAACAAACACGATAGATGCAAACCCAGCATGTGAAGCAGTCTGAAGTACGGCTTTTGAGCTTCTCTGGCATGAAATATTCCCTTAGGACACGCCTGTTCGGGGGCCATCATCTGCTGCTGCTGCTGCTGGCTTCTCCCTGGCTGAGCCGGCAGCAGTGCTCTCGCTGCATGTTCGGCTGCCCTCTCTCTGCTGCAGGCAGGGCTGCACTGTGGCTGAAGCCCTGAGAACTGGCACGCTTGTCCAGAGTACCATAGCACAAAGCAGGAAAGGGGAGTAAGTCATAGATTGGAAACTGAAAGCCAGAAAAGTTCAGGAGTAGAGGAAAGGAATATTAGGTACTCCAGCTCCTTCATTTTTTAAGTGTCTATGTCAACAGGCACATGAAGTCACAAATCCTCAAATGCCTCATTTTTCTAATGAAGAAAAAAAATTTAAACAAGCACTGGCCTGGGACGGGGTACTTTTGTAATTTTGTACTCCATCATTTATTAAAACGGGTGGCACTTAGCATTATGTATTCTTTTTCCCCACAGAAAATGTATTTTATGTGAGGCACTGCTGTGAAGTAAGAACACCCACAATTTGCTTCTTACAAATGCAACATGTTCTTTGGCAGGTCAGTCCATCTGGAAGGACTAACTCAGCTGACAGGAAAGAGTTAAGGGCTTGAACCCACCAGCTTGTACCTGGGCAGATTCCTCAGCCTTTTGCAATGGGTTCAGTATCATCCTTGCAGGACAGGCACAGAGTAGCAGCACACCCCAAATCCAGTTTTAACTTGGAAAATAGGAGCATTGGTCAGGGTACTACCCTCAGGTTCACTTCAGTAGTTACTTCTGCTTACAGTGTTGCTGATCTCAGGCACCTCATCTATTTTTGCTGGAGCTGCTTATTTTCTAAAACTGGCAGATTCTGAACCGAATGTTACAGGCTTAAAATTCTTAGAAAACCCTTAAAGGAAACTAACAATACAGCACAGCTTAAAGAATACCCCTCCACCCTACCCCCAATCAATGTAGTTAAAGAATACAGAAAGCAGTATAACTCATGGTAGAATATCAAAAAACCACAGTATGTCATTCTTCCCCTGCACATGATTATGAAAAGGATATATCATTGTAGTAAGATCTAACAAGATCTGAAAGCTTGTTGGAACTCGATAGAAATGAAAAACCACAAGTTGAATAAGCCACAGCTGACAAATAAAGCTGGACCATTAAACCAGTACATAAGCCTTGGCAAGCAATCCAGTATCGCTTCACGTATTTCAAGTTTCAAATCAAACAAGACTATTGCCTCACTTCATCCAATCTTTTCAACAATAAAAACCACTGAACTTCACCATATTGGCCTTATTTGAGTCCCGCTTTCCCTTCTAGGAAAGCACCTTGTATTGTCTGGCAGACCACATCATGTGTGTGGTCCATTAATTTCCTCAGTTTTGAAAATGTTTATCTTTCTAAGTATTAACCAGTTGTACCCCAATTTTTTATTTTTTTTTTGGACAGAGATTTAGGTCACTTAATTGAAAAACATGTTTTATTCCACCTTTAAAAAGGTAATGCAGACTGTTACCTCAGAAAGCAATAGGATAAAAACCTTTATTGTTCCACTTTTGTCAGAGTTCATTTTCTATGGATATGCATTTTTGTAACATAATTTTGTTACATTAGAAACTTCAGCTCCTTAGAGGCTTAATGTGGAGTATCAAAAAACCCTTGAAAACCAATTCAATCCCATGTCTTCAAGTAAGATACCACTTGGGCACAAGGAATCTCTAGGATTAGAATCAGTTAGATCTTCCACCTCCTCCCTTTCCTGTGTTCTTTGTCCTCATTTCATGCCAAGCTTTCACCAGTGGTTCTCTGTTCTTCCATATGAGCTCATGGCCATAGGTCACGTACCACCTGGGAAAGAAATAATAGTTAAAGTTAACTGTGACTTCTCTCTGCATCTGAGGGAAAACAGGCTGAGCACTGAAATCAAGTAAATACTTAGTACAGAAGACAAGATAAGGCATAAAGAACAACATGCTTGGGAAATGGCAGGTAAGTCACTTATTCTCTTGACTCCAGTTAACTTTATGTTCTTGTTTGCCTCAGTCCTGTGAATGAACAGTTTTCAGGCTTTTAATTTCATGATGTTGTGATTTCTACTTAGAAAGACGTAAAAAATTATCTCCCCTTACCAGACTGTTCAAACAGTTCTGCTGCTTGTGCTAATCCTTACTGACAACACCAAGGAAAAGTGTTCTTTCCTCTCCTATATAAATACAGCTGCCCCATAAAGAACAACCATGTTCCATTCAAAATGAATTTTCTTCTGTAAGCACCTAAAGATTAATCTATCAAAGTGTTCTAGCTTTGTTTATATTCACAGACAATTATATATGCTAATACATGAATATCAACAGAAGTGATTAAGCAATGGAGGTTATGGTGGAGAGGCATGAGGGGAAGCAACCACATGCAAATAGGTTGAAGGTTCTCTCACAAGCCTAACTCCACACCTGAGTCCTGAGGAACCAAAGCACTTTTCTGTGAGCCAGCAGCCAGTGAACTGGCCATTCCTTTAAATCATACAGCTGCTTTCTGAAGTGGGAAGCAATGTATAGAAAATATTCTGGCCATTCAACATATGTCCTAAATAAGGCCCTAGGATGAAGTGAGCAAAATCATCACTGAGTAGAACAAACAGGTAAAGCATGTAGGTGAGGAAAACAAGAAACTTGCCAACTCCAGACCATTTTTACTGCAACTGCTATCCTCTTTTAATATGTGAATCTGCATTACCAATGCAGATTGTTCCTTTATTACAATGAAACAGATACATCACGACAGAAAGCAGTTATGAATCAGCAAGACTACATCCAATGCATTTGTGATGCCACAGAAGGGGAGAAATGGAGACTCTACAGCACAGAGCTTATTGACACCAAAGCCAAGAAATAGGAAACAATGTGGTCTACAAACTGCTTTGCCTTTAAGTCTGGCCTAGTGAAATCTCAGGTAGGCTTTTCTAATGCCTACATAAAATATTAAAAAATGCACTTAGCAATAGGTGTGCAATTGGGTAGAAGGGGAAAAACTCAATGTAGTTCAAACATGAAACAATACAGAACTGTTTCCTACAAACTTGTTTCTAGTAGTTCTTACTAATTAGGAAGGCTCCCCACAAAGGCAATACAGCAACACTGAGAAAACAGCACGAGAGGCTGCTCAAAGAATTTGGCCTGAGCTTGTATTAACTCTGTAGCTCTCTCTAAATTGGCAATTACAGGAAAAACACTGAGACATTTTTTTAGCTCTTTAAAGTTATTTTAATTTGTCCATTCTGTGCTTTGTGAGAATCTTTTCTGCCCCGTGACTCTCTTCAATGTGCTGGCAAGAGCAGGACAGAGACAGCCAGCCCAGGTTATGGTTACAGGACCACCTGCCATCTAATCCACGATTCTAAGGCAGTTCAGCTCAATTCTTTCAGTTCTAAGCATCTGTTAACAGTGTTTTCCATAAAATTTTACAGTACTAGAAGGGTAACAGTGAGTTGTATTCACTGCTAGGTAAGACAACTTTACAAAAAACCCCCCACACTTCAGCAATATAGGAAGGGGGAAAAATACACTATTAATTTAAATACAAAACAGAGTTAGTAAATACAGACTTACATTCCAAAGAGAGCTCCCCCAAGGTGTGCAGCATGGTCAAAAAGTCTCCAGCCTAAAGCAAGCCCTGCAGTGTCAAATGCAATTATGGCTTTTAAAGCCTAGAAAGGAGAGAACATGGAATGGACAGGATCAGTCACAGCATAAAATGGCCAATGATAACAGTTTTCTATTCTAGCACAGAGCAAAAATTAGGAATCAAAAAACATCCTATAAATTTTATATCAAAGCGATTACTGTAAAAAAATTGTTTTAAAACAAGAGACTCCATCTTCAGCTGTACTGTGCTGTCAAAATACAGATGTGAGCAGCTACAGAATAGTGCAGGGTGGGAATGTGTCCTTTTCAAACATTCAGTCTCCTCCAGTCTTCAATACATTCCAAACTTGGATCAGGAGGAAATAGAAATTACTTGAAAGAGTACATGCTATAAAAGACACCACAAACTATGTAATTGCAACATTCTCATTCTCTAATTCTGATGTAGCTTAGACTTATGTGCATCTGTGCTCCTAAACACAACCCTCTAGTGGATGGAACACGTGGGGCAGCATCCCTGTTATCTTATCTGATATAAACATTTGTTGGAAGGCACAAAATCAGGATGACAGTGAACAGCTCCACAGCCAGAGCAGCATAAGCAATGGTGTACCATCTTCAGGAGACACAAGGCACCATAACTGTCAATACACAACATTTTACTAAATGCCTCATTTCGTAAAGAGTGACAGATTTAATGCTAGGATGAAATGGTACTATAGGCAGGATTTCTTTCCTTAAGCATAGGTGTTAGAATAGAAGGTCTATTGCTACATTGGCTTGTTTAATTTAAAAGCCCATTACAGTATAGGTAAGGTAGATTAAAGGAGTCTGTAAAGTTTAGATATACAATTATACAGTAGGATTACAATAATTCCACAGTATTGTTTATACTGCAGTAGCTGATATTGCTCTTGTTTTGCTGTTGCAATGAGCACTGCTCACGGCAATGCTCTCTGTGGCTCTGCCTTTATTTCTACCCTGGCCCCTTTTTAAGAAAGATGCAGTTATAGGGTAGCATGCAAAAAAACCCCCAAAAAACCCAGGTCAACTCAAGCAGAAGTGCAAGAAAAATATGAAGGCTACATCTAAGAATGTTTGTTCAAATCTGTAAGCTTCACTTACAAACAGTATTAAATCTCATGATCTTGGAATGACCTGGCTTAACTGCTTTAAGCAGTAAAACAACTTTAAGTAGTGGACCAAAGATGATTAACTTATTAAAGCAAGTTAAGATATACATGAGAAGCTTTTCTTAAACATGGATCTGCATAAAAGACCTTAATGAAACAAAAAAAGGAGTCCTAGTACTACACACAAAGAGAAGTCTCAGTACCCTACTTCTAATTCCAACAGTGTTCCTAAAAGTATCAAAAGATGATACACAAAAGAAGAGGTAAATACTCCTCCAGGGCTGGAATCTAATCTCCCATAAGAAGTGAAATTCTGTGTTTCTCATCTTGATAAATTTTTCTTTAAAGACCATGTACCAGTTTTACAGCAGCCTGTTTCAAGTGCTGCTATAAAAATAGCACCCATCAGAAAGAAGAGGATGTGTATGTAGGTTTCCTCAGACAGGTGAACCTGACTCCCTCCCAAGTTCTTTCACCTCTTGGGATTAGATCTGAAACAGACCCATGGCAGATGGAATTCAGGATAACTCTGAATTCACCACACTCTGCTGTAATGACTGTGCTAGGCTGCAGCAATTCAGAATCGGTCCCCAGGACTTCCATGACCCCTCTTCTCTTTCACAATAAATGTAACAGCTTAGAAACACAGATGAAGAGGACACATGCTCAGATACTGAAGAGGTATGGGGAAAATGTTTTGAGAGTAGCTTTTCTTTGAAGTTCAAAGGCACTTACACTTCCTGCTGTAAATGTGAACATCGGAAGAAGTATGATGGCCAGTTTTGCTTCTGGCATCTTCGTGCACACGGCTGCAAGGACAGACATTATAGCTCCTGACTGGAAATACAGGAAAATACATCAAAGCAAGCTAAGTATTACTTAAGGGATAATATATTTTTCTGTATGTGAACCCGTTTTCCTTTTGGCTTTTATTTTCAAATGCAGCCCTGTGGTAAACCTCAAAGTACAAAGCACCACAGAAAAGTTCAGAATAAAAATAAAACAAGACACCACTATTTAATTTTAATATCTGAAATTATAAATACTGGGGAAAAACATCCTTCAAATCCTCTTATACAATTAAGAAATAGCCGCTCCCGAAATTAAGATAACGATTTATGTAAATGTGCTTTTTCCCAAGTAAACCCTAGAAATCTAACATGCATTAATCTAGCACAGACATATCTGATGAAGGGAATCATTCTGAAGCTTGTACAAAACCAAGGAAAATAACAGATGGACAGGGACAAAAATCTTTCGTCAATGAAACAAGTAATTCCCTGGACTGTACTGAATTGACCATGGGCTTTTGTATCCCTGAAATAATCTCAGTGGAAAGGCTCTGAATGCAGTAAACTAATGCAATGTGTGGTAATTTCAGTAAGTTCAGATCAGTAAGACTAAGGAAAAGTAATTTGCTCCAGGTATAGTTTATTCATAAGACAAAGGGACAATACACAGACAGCATTTCCAAAAATTCTAACTTCAGCACAGCTGAACAGTTTTTTCCATTCCAATGAGAATCTAACTTTGGGCTTTTATCAAAATTATTTAGTATAGTAAGTTAAGCCTTTAAAACCTGGCAAATGTCTGGGTTAACCTCACATTTAATGTGAGTGAAGTGTTTTAAAACATTTTACTTACTAAAAACACTTGGAAAGAACTGGCAGCTACAGGAGCTCCTCAGCCTGCCTCATATTGTTCATAGGGTGAGACTTTTGGCAGGAGTGCTGCCCTTCCTGCACAGCACGCCCCACAACTTGCACCGGGATCACATGCTGAGTTTGATTGTCTGATTACATTACCTCTTTCTAAAGTATTCTATTTTTAATTAGAGAAGACTGCTACACAATTATGAAATACAATTTCTGCAATAAGTTACATAACTGATCTGCTCAGGGACAAGAGGTCCTGCTGTTCAGGACTCTTTTACAACCCTCAGCATTAAGTGGTGTTAGTTCTGGGCAGCTGCTGCAGCAGAGGTAACATATCTGAAGAACAGGCAGGTTGTTTCCCAGGAGAGCCAGTTCGTACCTGGTTACTTCATTTTGGTTAAGCTTTCTAGTTTTTATTACCCCAAATACACTCTTGGCTTTTAAGCAGATTAAAGAATACAGCAGGCTTTCAAACTAGCTTCAAAGATCATTAACAGTCTCTCATATTCCAGGATACTTACAGCTCCAAGGGATGGTTCAAACCTTCCCGTGGCCATTTTAGCAACGTAACTGACAAAAGTGGAGATAACACCTGAAAAAGAGAAATTACTTCTGGAAATGATGGCAGCAATGCAGACAAGCATCAGAAAGTACAAATTAACTGTCATCTTTTGTCACGAAAATCCCAAGAGACTGTATTAAGAGCTATTTTATTTTGGCAGTAAAGCAGGAATTAAAACCAGATACAGTTTTATCATCTTTCAAAGCCCAATATCTTAAACCCACTAAAAATCTGTATGACAGCAAAGTACTACTGCATTTAGTATAAAGCAATGTGTGGGATTGAACAATGGCCGTCTGTCATCATACATCTATTAACCAGGCACACAGTTTACTTTACTTGTATGAACACATATTTATATTTTTTAAGTGTTTTAAATATATATATTGAACATTACCAGCAGAAAGATACACTGCGATGAACTGCTCACACCCCAGGAGAGAGACAATGCTGCTGGAAAAACTCCATAAAACATACATATTTGCTGCCATGTGGAAGAGAGAGAAGTGACTAAACGTAGAGAGCAGCATGGGAGAACACAGGGCTCCTACAAAAGGGAAAAGCAATGCACATAAAGAAGTCAGTATTTTAATTTACTTCAACTTACACGTCATGCAGACCAGAAATTTATCAAGACACACTATAGGCTAATTATGCTTAGATTCTAAAATACAAGCTACGTAATAAACCCACCAATTTCAAATCCCAAGCAATGCCTTTTGGAAAGGCAGAACATATACCCCAGAGATATGCAAGCTGCAATAAGTCTTTGTTACCTACTGGGGATTGTTTCATAGAAAACATTTATCTTATGACATGTGTCCAATGCTTTGAAAAAGAAAAAAGGTATTTTATTTATATATGTATACGGTGAAAGATTTTTAATATATGAACAGCCACATAAAATTAATTTGCAACAAAGATGAACTCAGAGAAAAAATAGTTTTCCTTTTTGAAAAAGCTACTAGCTCTCCTCAATGAAATGGCAGCATTGAAAATGCAAACAAGCCAATTAGCAGGTTTGAAGGTCAACATTATTTAAAATAGGAGTGTTCGGGGTGACATGCTCACATCTGGGTAGCAGATATCTTTAGCCTTGGAGTGCGTGGGGGAACTGGTTGAGTTTCCACGTTTTCAGCAGAAATTAAGAGGAAAGCAGGAAGTACCTTCCAAACACATTTTTGTCTCCTAGTCCTTTTAATTCTTTTCTCTGCTGCAGAAATGAAACCCCATTTATCTGCCATTAAATATTACTGAATTTTTTCCCTACGTTAATATCTTCAACACATTTCACACACAACAAAAGCCAAGTTGGTGCTTGGTTTGTTTGGGTTTTCTTAATGGGACTCAAAGCACAGCTTTGAAACAAGGACTCTGTACACAACCTACAGACTAATGCTTGTCTATTGATAAAAGCACACATACATGTGACTGATGATGGTTCTATCTGCATCCCACAGAACATTAAAGGGGGGAAATAGTCACATTTGAGTCTAGTTTATGAATGGCATTATGTAGTACAGTTTATTTTCCTCCTTTGCTGAGTGGCTTGATTTGCACTCTGTCCAAGAAAGCAGCTCGGCTGATGTCACTGGGAAGAGCACCTCTCACCTTTATTCAGGCAGGAGCTGCATCCCACTGCATGCAGGGAAAGGCCAGACAGCAGGCAACAGTTTTGATGTTACAATATTTAGAAAAGCACCAGTTTTGTTTGTTTTAAAAAATCACATCTATTACTCCCAACGTTCTTCCCCTCAAGCCATTTCCTACCTAGACAGAATGATGTGTTTGGGCATGACTGAGATTGCCTGGGGGTGATGGAGCTCTTAGTAAGCCATATGCCACCTGAAGCTTCTGCAGCATGATCAGAGGTTCTATTACATGTCTGTGTAGGAAAGTCACCCAAATTATTGTTCACTTACTGGAGGATGGATTTGAGGTGAAATATGTAAACATAATCCGTCGCATGCCAGGCAGCCTCCACAAACAGAATACAAAGACATTTGCAGCTATAATACCTATTAAGAGGGGAAAAAAAAGTATAAAAGCAAATTACAAATGTAATACACCATGATGATTACTGAAAGCAAGTATTTACAAAGGCAGCTTGTAGAATTGTACTTTTTCTTCATAATTCCATTAAAAGCAATATCCACTTCTTACTTTATATACAGTAAAAGCAATGAAAAATATTGAAAGCTAAATTTATGTAGTGGAAGTCTTTCAGAAATATGACATTTAATTGCAACTGTTCTAACATACGGTGTAATGAATCCAGCAGTCCAGAAAAATCTGTGCTGAGAAGGTTCAAGCTATGGTTTCAAACTGCTATTCCATTGCAGAATCAATGAAACAGGAGCCAGCTAAGAGGTCCCATTTCCTGCCCCTCTTGCTGTTTATTCCCAAATGCTACCAATCTACTGCACACTTGCATTTAACTGCACACCTCACAGCCCCAACACGGTATCTGTATCACGACCTGACTTGCACATTGAAGCAATTCAAAGCATTGTACAAAACTTCCTGAGAGCACTTGTTAATTGCGTGGTCTGAGATGATTTTGGCCTGAAACATTCAGCACTTATGCACTCTAGTCTTAAACTAGGAGTCAACACTTCAAAGAGTTAGTAAGTTGGTTGAAATTTTGTTTCCAAAATGTTTCTGTAGAAAAGGTAAATGGCAGAGAAATAGCATTTACGTAACCTTACGCTAACAACCTGCTAATAGAGATTCAGTAAATACTTAACGTAGAATATGTAACAGGAGGTAGGGCTCAGCTATTGGATTTGAATCAAGTTCTCACCGATTTCATTTCACACATCACATTTATTTTGGGGATTTCAACTGGCATTAGGCTAACCAATCAAAACTACATTATATCCAAAGGAAAGCTCAAAGGTTAATTTTTTGCTATTTTTCATATGTCATACTGCAAACATGTAACTATTGAGGAGTTTAATTTCCACATTTCAGTGGAATATATACACCTATTTCTTCTAAAAGCATTTGCTGTTTTTCACAATTCCTGAGAAAAAATATTGCTGGGGGAGGATTCTAGTTAATCCTCCACACACTCTCACACAGATGCATAGGAACTTTTTTAAGGCATACAAAAAATAGTTTGTGAGAAGGAAGTGTAGCAGAAATAGTGTTATGTGCAGGTGTAAATTTACACATGCTTTGTGCCCAACAACCTAAACATGGTATGAAAGCCATCTGTTTTAATATACTGTACCTGTTTGCCATATTTCTCTTCCTGTGAATGTCTAATACTTGTAAGCTAACACAAACCTGTCACAGTCCGCTGACCCTCAGTCAGGCTATTCCACCAGCTGTTAACCTGAAACAGAATTGTTGTCCATCAATGCCACTGTGAAGCACTTGCAATTTGAAAATCAATCATGTAAGGTTATACGTTTTTAAGAATGGAAAGCATTTGTTTGAAATCTGTGAAGTAAATAGGTTTCAAGTTTTTTTACTTCTGATTGCTTTAGCTGTTCAAGTTGACATTTCCTTACTGAAGAACAGCTATCTACCCTCCTTTTCATAAAATATCCCAATATGGATGAAGAGTTTCTTCAAAAAGAATGGGGTTATATCCTTTTACACAACTCCAATGGGTTTAGCCTGCTTGCATTAAACAAAGATCTAGCCCATAATGCTGACTTTAGCAGATTAGCCAAAGTTAGCATAAATCCTGCCTAGACTAAGCCTCACCCTAATGCTGTCTAACATCACACCACCCACCTTTGAGTGATTCCACTTTTGTGCCAGGATCACTTTTGCAGAGGTGGCTCACAAGATGTGGAATCCATTCCCCCTTGCGTCCAGCTCACCCAGCCCTCCTCCAAGTTTAAAACCCCTGAAAAAGTTTATTTTGAGTGCAGTCAGCCCACAGACAAATTGCACCCCCCTTTCCCTTCCTCAGCTTTTGTCATCATTTTGGACATCTATTTTGTTGCTACCTCAATGACCTGCCAACCATATTGATGGGGACAATGTCAAAAAAGTTATCTGCAGGTTGGAGGCAGGGGATATAAAGCTGTGTGTAACAAAGTATTCACTATTTGATATCAAAGTAACAACTTCATTGCATTTTTTGTTTGATTCTCTGGCAGAGGATATTCTTCAGTATAAGAACGCAGAATAGACATGGTTTTTCTAAAATACAAGGATTATATGCCCTTAGAAACAACTGGGGGAATCCTGAACGCTTAGAAATAGAACTTACCCGTTGAAGATGGGGATTGGGAGTTTAAGCCTATTAACAACAGGGCAGTTTAGTTTTCTTTTTTGGATAGCTAATCACCAGATCTTCCCCTTCAGGTTTTGAAGGAAAACAAAAGTATGAAGGCATAATTATTTAAAAATATTAAGCACTGATCTTAATCTCCCCTCCAGTTCATATACACCAAGCAAGAAAGCATGCTGTGATAGAGGTGATTTTCTTTCTAGCAGCTTACACATGGTTCTGTAGTTTAGATTTTTGACCAAAACAGTACTGATAACACACTAATGTTCTCCATTTTGGTGAATGGTGTTTGCACAACATCAAGATCTTTTGCATTTCTCGCTCTGGTGCTGCAGGTTGCAACAGGCTGGAAGGGGACACAACCAAGCAGATGACCTGAACTAACCACAGAGATATTCCCTACCAAATAACGCCATCCCCTGAAATGAAGGGATTTCAGGAGGTTTAACATATTTTTCTCACGAACTGGTTGGGCACTGGTCTTTCCACAGGAGATTGTGAGTGGCTGCCTTTGCATCACCTGTTTTCTTCTCTCTTCTCACACTTACTAAACAAGTTCTGGGTGATTGTTTTATCTTTATCCCCAAGTTTTCTTGCTTTTCTTCTCCTCCCAGCCCTCTGGGGGTTTCTGGAGGCTGTGAGGGAGGAGCCGCGTGGAGCTCAGCTGCCGACCAGGGTTATCCCATATGCCCATTTCCACAGCAGTGCTGGTGTGCACAATACACATTAGAAAAATAGCTCCTGTGTATCCTACCCAGGATCCCGAGCCTCTCCAGCTCCATGCTCAGCCCTACTTCCCTTGGACAAGCAGACCTGAAAGAGTATCAAGCCTGGTCTATCACAGGCCAGTAGTAACCTTGAAACAAACGCAAACATACATGAATGGGTTAGTTTTAAGTATACTTAATTAAAAACTAACTGACTGATACTTCTAGGATGCCAACTAAATTTATAACAAATCTTGCAGTACTTATTTTGTTCTTGCTGCCTAAACTCCAAAGTACTTGCATGGAAATGTCAGCTCTCAAAGTAAAAAAGCCCTCTAAAACCTTGTATTTTTAAGGGTTTAGAGGAAGAAAACACAAATGCATTTCAGAAGCCAGAGCACTGAAAAGTCTTAAGCGTAAGACTGAGAATTTAATCTAGCTCTGTCCTCTGGGAATTCATGTTCATTTTTGAGAGCACCTAAGATACAGCAAGAACACTTGTTGGGGTTTTTTTATGGCGAAAAAACAAATGGTACCTAGTTTAGATGAACAAATTCCTACTACTGACCTCTCTTTCCTGCATTTCTGGGTGAAGATGGTATTTTTTTTCCCACTATAACTTTTGCAGTGATACTGAGTTACAGTTTTCTAGAAATAATTCTATCAGTTTTCCTTGTAAGTCAACTATCTACAGTAATTTGTTGAGAACCCAATATATCCAAGCTCCACATCAGAAAAACCAGGACAAGTATCTGTTGTACAAACGGTGCTTGCACCAGAGGAGAGATGCGGCTGTGCCTTGCACTCCCGCAGGGATCCACCCCTGTGCGAGCAGCCCGCGCCTGGCTCCGTGTACCTGCTTTCTGAAGTCGCCTCTCTTCTGCGGCCGCATTTTATCCATCCAGTCCGCTCGAGCTTCCTCAAAGTAGGTCTGGACGCGCGACTTGAGTGACTCATACTGCCAGATGGCGGCGGACCCGAAGGCCGAGCCTGTGAACTGGGCGATACCGGACAAAGGCTCAGTGACCGCTCCATCCCGGGGCCCTGGCCGGGAGCATCCCGGGCTAATGCCACACACCGAGCCGGCTGCTCGGCCCCGAGCGGTGCGAGCATGGCAGCGGGAGCTGCGGCACCGCTCACCAGCGGGACTCCCAGAATCACAGAGCCCTTAAGGCTGGAAAACACCTTTAAGATCATGAGTCCAAATGTCAAGCCAGCACCACCACTGAGTTCACCATGTCCTCGAGTGCCATATCCACGTGTTTTTTGAACACTTTCAGGGATGGTGACTCCACCACTGCTCTGGGCAGCCTGTTCCAACGCTTTACAAGCCTTTCTGTTGGTTTGGGTTTTGTTTTGGTTTTTTCTCTAATATCTAATCTTAATCTCTCCTGGTGCACCTTGAGGCCATTTCCTCAGGTTTACTATATGTTCAGTTGAAGGGGATGATGCTTTATCAAGAAGGTTCACAAACAAAATTGGTCAATGAAATTATGAAGTTCACCGAAATGGAATGAAACTGAGATCCCTTTACAATATTTGCATTGATTTAGTTGAAGTCACTTTGTATTACTTTGTATTATACTCTGTATAACGCCACAGTAGTTGGCCACCAACCTTGCGTTAACTTTGGCTTACTGAGAAGCGAAACCCGGGAAGGAAGAATTCCCGTGAGACAGATGGAATATGCTCCTTGCCGACCCGCTCCCCGCAGCCGGGCACAGCACCCGGCCCGCAGGAGCCACTTACCCCTACGGCGAACAGGAGCGGCTTGACCAGGCGGCGCGGCGAGGGGCGGCCGGCGGCCGTGGTGGGCGACGGCGGGCAGAGGCTGCGGCGCGGGG
>VZTH01006999.1:413101-547998 GCA_013397815.1 Aleadryas rufinucha | reverse complement strand
AACCTGTTTGTTTCAGGTAACTGAACCTGAAGTCATAGTGTCCCAATTCTTGAGTTACATTGGATTTTACATTGGTTTTGAAAAACTGCAAAAGTGAATGTCAAATATAAGGTTTTTAAAATATCAAATGACAGGGCTTTGGGAATCACTCACATGGGGGGATGCAAGATTTTAAATCCATAGCACAACCTCAGAATGAAAATTGAGCCTTCAGTCTTAGTTCTAAATCTCTTGACTGAAAGACTTGCTTATTAAATCTTATTTGTTCTGTCACCAGGGCTTAGCATAAACTGCTTAGACATTTAGTTCTTAGCATGTTCAATTATAAGTATTTTCAAGTCTTATTTGTCATAAGACGTGTTTTTAACACATATTCTTAGAAGATATTTTTAATATTTGTTAGCTATCTCTTTGAGAAAGCCCAAGTGCAATTCATTTTTCTCCAGTCTCCACCATTTACACAATATGCTTTTAAAAGTAGTTATCCATTATTTAAAAGAAATTATTAGAATTGACTCTGATTTATGGCTTACACTTGTAAAATATTGTTGAAGTCACATGTTAAAATGTAATTCCCAACTCATGTTGGTATCTTGAGGGAATAAATATCAACACTTTGTTAAATAATGCCTGTGAAACATTGACTGGAATATTTATATGATTGTCAAATCTTTACTTTGAATTTGAACCAACAAAACAGGGAAACTGTTAGAAAATGTCACCTGGAAAAGTTCTACAACCTGCAGTGAAAATGAAGGTGGATGAACTCTTTTTGTGCTGGTTGAGTCAGCCTGCAACTCAGCTAACACTAAAGGACTGCTTGAGAAGAATCAAGAATAAGGAGAAAACAGAATTTGGTAATACAGATTCAGGAAACAGGAAAAATGAGAATTTCACCAGTAAAAATTCCAAGAAGTGCATATTGGGAGATACCAGATTGCCTTTGATGTCTTTCAGTCCTCCTCAGCTTTCTCCTATTCTTCCATTGGCAACTCCAGCTACCTCAAGGAACATTTGTAATGTTAGAGCAACACGTCGATCCTCAGCGACCAAAGAAGTAAGTTTGTTGCTTATTAGATTTATTTGTTTAAATGGAACTGAATTTTGTGTTTGTGGTATTGGCAAATTATGTAAGTAAATAGTTTCCCCAGAGGAGGTATCAGGAGTGGAGTGAAGCAGCAGCACCAAACGTAAAATACCAATGTTTGTGTGTCATTAATATTAGTGGATAGGTGGCCTAAGCTTCCATAAGATTATCTTGGCCTCTTGCCACCTAATTGTAGATAAATTTAAGTCCTCGTGTTTGTGTTCGTTTTATAACATACTGCCTTGACTGTAAATATTCCTTTGTCTAATGATACCAGGCACTCTTGTTAGTACAAGACTCAAATTTGGCTCCACTGAATCTGCATATTAACAAAATAATTGGTTTTGGTACTGCATGGTACACTCAGCACTTCCCTCCTAATGAGGTCTTCATTTATAACAGACAGTGCCCTCTATGCAAGGATGACAACCCTGTCCCCAACTTGAAATATTCTTTTTAAGCTTGCAATTCTGTTCAGTCTAGTTTCTAGCTCTTTTCATGACTTGTAAAATCAAAACTGGATAGAAAATGTTGTGGTGACTGACAAAATTAAGCATTGCTTTTGTGTGATCAACGGCCATAGAATTATAGAATGGTTTGGACTGCAAGGGACCTTCAAGACCATCCAGTTCCAACCACCCTGCCATGGACAGGAGCACTTTCCATTAGTCCAGGTTGCACAAAGCCCCATCCAACCTGGCTTTGAACACTCCCAGGGATGGGAGATGCACAGCTTCTCTGGGTAACCTGTTTCAGTGTCTCACCATCCTCACAGTAAAGAATTTGAATAATTTCTTCCTAATATTTGATCTAAACCCACCCTTTCAGTTTAAAGCCATTCCCCCTTGTCCTGTCACTACATGCTGTACGAAGTCCCTCTCCAGCTCTCTTATTGGCCTCCTTTAAGTACTGGAAGACTGCTGTAATTTCTCCCCAGAACCTTCTCTTCTCTAGGTGGAACAACTCCAACTCTCTCAGTCTGTCTTCTGTGGCAAGGTACTCCAGCCCTCTGATCATCTCTGTGGCCTTCCTCTGGACTCACTCCAGCAGGTCCGTGTCCGTCTTATGCTGAGGACCCCAGAGCTGGGCACAGCACTCCAGCTGGGGTCTCGCCAGAGCAGAGTAGGGGGGCAGAATCACGAACCTGGACCTGCTGGCCACATTGCTTTTGATGCAGCCCAAGACACAGTTGGCTTTCTTGGCTGTGAGCACACATTGATGGGTCTTGTTGAGCTTTTCATCCAGCAACATTCCCAAGTCCTCCACCTCAGGGCTGCTCTCAATTCATTCTCCACCCAGCCTATATTTGTGCTTGGGATTTCCTTGTCTCAGATGCAGGACTTTCCACTTGGCCTCGTTGAACTTCATGAGATTCGTAAGGACCTGAAAGAGTTATTACACTGTTTGTGCTATGGGACTATAAATTCATATATTTTAATAATACTGGAAAATTGTAAGAGGTTGTAACTCCCAGTCGCTCTACGTACTTCGGTATCTAGCTTATTACAGTGGCCAAACCTGGTATCCCAGGGAAGCCTGCTCAGTTTGGTAAGGGTAGAGAGGATAAAGCTGAGGATGTTTAAGAATATCAATTATTTTTTGTTTGTTGTTGATATGCATTGAGTGTATAGACTTGCCCTTCAACCCACAAGAGTAACAGCATGACTACTGTTTTGCACTTAAACATTTAATCTGACATGACCTCTCGGTTTCATAAATACTAATTTTCAAATCTAGTTTGACAACTTCTTAGCTCCAAAACATCACCTGTCCAGTCTAGTGTTTGCCTAGATTGATTTTACAATAATGGGGACTTGTATTTATGTATAATCACCAGCCAGATAGCAGGACATGACAATTGATTTACTTTTTTTGTTGTTGTTCACACTGTTATATTTCCTGTTCTAGTGAAATGCAGAAAGTCAGTCAGCAGATGCTCAGTTCATTCTTTTATCAGATAAAAGCAAGCAAAGGAAGAGTTTCCATTAAAATCCACTGTTATTTGCTGTACTTGATCACTAACTTGTGTACTGTAATTTCTGTTCATGTGTCTTGGTTGATTGCTTTAAGTAAATCTCATAAAGAAGAACTAGAAGAGACTAATGAAGAGTAGCATTCTTGACTTAATTGGAATTGTTTGTATAGTGCTGAGAGAGAGCCTAGAGGCTCTAGAGGTTAGGAGAAGGTTGGGGAGTGGGCATTTCCAAGCAATGAGAAATTTATTTATGGCTTTATTATTCAGCTGAACTGAAGCTTCATCCAAAAGTTTCTTAATCTCTAAGTGTAAATTGCATTTGCAGCTGGCATCGGCTCTTAAATACTCCCAAGAACTGCATGTTCTGCCATGGCAGTGTATTTTCTCTTTCTTCCACAAGTGTACCCCACTTTCTTCCGCAAACTACCTCATGCAGTGTCAGAACAAATGCATCTGCTGTTGTGCACCTTACCATGTTTCTCAGATCAAGCCACAATGGTTTTACCTACCTCATATGAGTTTTAAGTAAGTTTGAGGCTCTCATCTTGTTTCTATAAATGGAAGAAAATGTTTCAGATACTGGCCTATAGTACAAGCTAATACAGATTTAAATTCTAAACAGCAGTCCTAGAAAATGGTAAAAGTTAATGCGCTTAGCTCTGTGTTCATGAGGGTGTTATTAGGAAAAGGCTTTTACATCCAGCCATAGGGCTGGAGAATTATTTCTTTTTGGACTATATATGTCAACTTAAGCATCTTATTAAACTTTTTCTTATTGTGCACTGGAAGTCTCATAAGACAGCATACAAGCAGTTAACTTATTCTGGCATAATACATTTTCAGTATCACTGAGTTAAATCACTACGTTTGATGCTGGGTAAGGTTGCTGTATGCCTTTTCCCGTTTCTTAAAACGTTCCTGCAACTTTTTTGAAGGACACCAAACAAAGCTGATAACAGAAAACCACCATCCTTAAGTAATTACCAGGAAGTAAATATGAATGTGTAGGAAAACAACATTTTCATGCTACAGGTTTCTGTACTTGTTAGCAAAACATGTTTTTCCAAATGGGAAGCATTCTTAATTAGACTCTAATTAGATATTTAATCTTTGATACTTTAAACAGTAGCATATGAGCAAAATAAATTGATGTGCTGATGGCAACCATTAAACAGCATTAAAAGTACTGTAGCTGTCAGCTATTGTATTCAAGGAGATATTTTCTTTTTTCCAGAGATTAGCTTGTCATTGAAGCCTGCAGGTTACACTTCTATCCAAAATTCAAAGTTGCCATGTATTTTGCTGAAACACTAATGTCTTGTCAGAGAATTTGCTGTCTTTCAAGATAGTTGAAGCCCTCCCCTGATTAGCAAGTCAAAAGTACTTTCTCCAATAATGAAAGTACCTACATGGTCTTTATGGAATTTTTTCATCTGAGCAGGTCACTTGAAGCCACTTTAAGAGTAAACTGTTGACTTAATCCACATGCACATTTTAAAATCTAGTCAGAACTCTACAATGAAAATTCATCTTACAGTGTGTTATAGTGCAAATGAAAACAAAACAGTGTTTGTTTAGGAATTGTTTTTGTCCTTTAGGGGAGGTACTTTGCTTCACTTGCATGGTGTCATTCACAGTGAGGTGGATATCTGACTGTACTCATTGTATAAACAGGGTAATTGCAAAGTTCTGGTCACTTTTGTTATGTGATGTGAAGTGTTTGCTAGCACTTGGCATTATGCAAGTAGGCTTGTGATTTGTATGTACTAAATACTTCAAATAACAGAAATTTAGAGACAAAAAAAAATTTCAACATTCATGTCTCAAATATTTTCCGAGTGTATTGAAGAAATTCTAGAGCTGTAACTTTCAAACTTGAAGAATAGCTGTAATAGATTTCTTCTAACCCTTATCACTACTGAACATAGATTTAACAGTTTTTCTGGGACTCTAGATTATCCTAAACACATGGGGTATACACAATTGCACACTGTTCATCACATTGTCAAAAATGCCAGTCCTCAAGGCCTAAAAGGTGCCACAGGCAAGATGTTTAATCCTAACCAGCTGGTGTGCAAGGCATCTGGGGAAACAATTCACAGAATTCCCTATGGGCATTTTGTGGTGTGGTGGTGCAGAGAGAATGTGATACAGTCAGAAATCGTTCAAAGTTATTTTCCATTTCTCTGCAGGGTCAACCTTTGATAAAAAAGTACTTCTTGGAGTAGTTTCTCTATATCCTTTATTTGATAAGCATACTGTTCCTGCTTGTTATCCTGTGACAATTAAAGCTCATTTTCTCCTATTTCTGTAACTTGAAAATTCTTTTACTACTGTAATATTGGCTGCTTAGCTTTTTTTTTTTCGTCAATAACATTCTTGCCAAATTTTTGTAAGCAGTTACTTGATTTAAAGGTACTGGTACTGCTGTGATCCATTTTAGTTTAAACGGAGGCTAGAATGAAACCTTTTAACATTGACTGAAGTCTGAATAACATTTAACAGTTGCTTTTTGAAACAAATTATGCAAAGATAGTGTTAGTAGTGCCATGTCCTATCACTAAGTAGGGACAATGGTGGACTTGGCTTTCAGCTCAATCCCGTGACTTAAAGGGAGACTGTAAATAACCTGGTATCAAACTGATGTACTTTTACAATGATAAGAGGGTACTATGAGAGATGTCAGCATTAGGGTGATCTCAATAAAGCTCCTTCTATGGTGCCAACAAAAGAAGGGCAGCCAAAAGTTCATATTATGGTCTGGAAGAATGCAGCTATAGGTGTTCCTATAAAATCATTATTAGTTTTGAGTGGGGTGAAATAATAGTAGTCAGCATAAGCAGCACTGTTAGTATGTTGTGTTACTCATTAAGCTTTGCTGTACTGAATAGCTTGGAATAGAAGAACCNAACAGCATTAAAAGTACTGTAGCTGTCAGCTATTGTATTCAAGGAGATATTTTCTTTTTTCCAGAGATTAGCTTGTCATTGAAGCCTGCAGGTTACACTTCTATCCAAAATTCAAAGTTGCCATGTATTTTGCTGAAACACTAATGTCTTGTCAGAGAATTTGCTGTCTTTCAAGATAGTTGAAGCCCTCCCCTGATTAGCAAGTCAAAAGTACTTTCTCCAATAATGAAAGTACCTACATGGTCTTTATGGAATTTTTTCATCTGAGCAGGTCACTTGAAGCCACTTTAAGAGTAAACTGTTGACTTAATCCACATGCACATTTTAAAATCTAGTCAGAACTCTACAATGAAAATTCATCTTACAGTGTGTTATAGTGCAAATGAAAACAAAACAGTGTTTGTTTAGGAATTGTTTTTGTCCTTTAGGGGAGGTACTTTGCTTCACTTGCATGGTGTCATTCACAGTGAGGTGGATATCTGACTGTACTCATTGTATAAACAGGGTAATTGCAAAGTTCTGGTCACTTTTGTTATGTGATGTGAAGTGTTTGCTAGCACTTGGCATTATGCAAGTAGGCTTGTGATTTGTATGTACTAAATACTTCAAATAACAGAAATTTAGAGACAAAAAAAAATTTCAACATTCATGTCTCAAATATTTTCCGAGTGTATTGAAGAAATTCTAGAGCTGTAACTTTCAAACTTGAAGAATAGCTGTAATAGATTTCTTCTAACCCTTATCACTACTGAACATAGATTTAACAGTTTTTCTGGGACTCTAGATTATCCTAAACACATGGGGTATACACAATTGCACACTGTTCATCACATTGTCAAAAATGCCAGTCCTCAAGGCCTAAAAGGTGCCACAGGCAAGATGTTTAATCCTAACCAGCTGGTGTGCAAGGCATCTGGGGAAACAATTCACAGAATTCCCTATGGGCATTTTGTGGTGTGGTGGTGCAGAGAGAATGTGATACAGTCAGAAATCGTTCAAAGTTATTTTCCATTTCTCTGCAGGGTCAACCTTTGATAAAAAAGTACTTCTTGGAGTAGTTTCTCTATATCCTTTATTTGATAAGCATACTGTTCCTGCTTGTTATCCTGTGACAATTAAAGCTCATTTTCTCCTATTTCTGTAACTTGAAAATTCTTTTACTACTGTAATATATGGCTGCTTAGCTTTTTTTTTTTCGTCAATAACATTCTTGCCAAATTTTTGTAAGCAGTTACTTGATTTAAAGGTACTGGTACTGCTGTGATCCATTTTAGTTTAAACGGAGGCTAGAATGAAACCTTTTAACATTGACTGAAGTCTGAATAACATTTAACAGTTGCTTTTTGAAACAAATTAATTCTGAGTGCCTGAGGTAAAGGGTAGCTGGGCTGATACCATCATCTTGCAAGGTGTCTGCATTGGAATTGCTACCTCGTACACTTTCATAACAGAAGCACTGTTACCTCCAGAGCCTGGATTGTGTAAGCTGGGTTAGCATTGCACTGCACACCAGGCTGCGCTGTGTGGACTGAGTGTGGTCTAACACAGACACTCCCTGTGTATTATGCAAAGATAGTGTTAGTAGTGCCATGTCCTATCACTAAGTAGGGACAATGGTGGACTTGGCTTTCAGCTCAAGCCCGTGACTTAAAGGGAGGCTGTAAATAACCTGGTATCAAACTGATGTACTTTTACAATGATAAGAGGGTACTATGAGAGATGTCAGCATTAGGGTGATCTCAATAAAGCTCCTTCTATGGTGCCAACAAAAGAAGGGCAGCCAAAAGTTCATATTATGGTCTGGAAGAATGCAGCTATAGGTGTTCCTATAAAATCATTATTAGTTTTGAGTGGGGTGAAATAATAGTAGTCAGCATAAGCAGCACTGTTAGTATGTTGTGTTACTCATATTAAGCTTTGCTGTACTGAATAGCTTGGAATAGAAGAACCATTATCCTGATTAGAGAACTAACTGTTCTTTTTATTTATAATTGAGAAACTGAAAGTTATCCACTGTTGTAGAGTTTTGACAGTGCTCCTTATTCTAACTATATCTTGTTACCCTGGCATATAAATGTTACTTTTGTTAGCAGTTATATTGGTTTTGTTTACACTTTGTGCTTTATTAAAATAGTGAACTTCTTTCCTCTTTCAAAGTGGCAGTTGTACTTGTGTCCTACTGGAAACTCATATTTTTTATATGCTGCATCCAGTCTTAAGAGTTTTTGGCATTTCTAGTACTGAGAAATGGAATTCAGAATTAAAGTATTCTTCTAAAAATTGTATTTCCTCTACATTATTCAGAATATTGAGGTTTTTGTGTTGTGTTACTCTTGTGTATGTTCAGATCTCTGTTAAAGTGGTAAACTCTTTGGCCACAGTCCCTTGAGTCCGATCCATTCATAGTGTGTATCTTTAGCTTTGGAAGGAAGCTCTGAGCATGCATCTTCTCCTCTGTTTGTTTATCTAGCTAATAATAAGCTGCCAGGATACTTGAACAGCTTCATGGCTGGCATCCAGACCTTCACCCAGTAAAGGATTTTGCCTTAGCTTTCACTGGAGAGAATTCAGATTTAGAATAAATGTAACATTATACTTGAACACTTCTAGTTCAATCTGGATGAAAGCTGACTTTCCCCTCCCTCCGTGGTTAATTCATGACTGAAAAGGTTAAAACAGATCTTAGTGGATTCTTGACCTCATTGCTTTATAAGTGCTCACTCTCCTTAAATGTGGCGATACAACCCCCCGTTTCCCTTTAGATGGTGAAAAGGATGTGATTAGTAGCTGCCAGTGTACTTAAGTGTACTCAATTGCATGGAGATTGTTCATATATTGCAACCTTTGAACAACAAATACACTGCATCCAGGTATATAAACAACCACTAGGTTGGAAACCATAGTGCTAAAACAGTATTAGGCTAACAATGGGATTGATTGAACACCTACCTCAGGCAGTGAAGTAATTAAGATTTTATTACGACAAAGCAGTGCAGAATATTTAAAATACTAAACCTGGTTTCCTGGTTAAGTTATGATGGATTCTGAGTTCCATTTGAATAAAGGAGGGAAATACACAACTCTTTCCAAAATGGAGTCCAGAACACTTCTTTGTTACTGAGGCTCCTTCAGCAGGTTCAGGAGCTCCAGGCCTTTTAGGTTCCAGACTGGCAGTTCAGTTTTAGGTTAGCTCTCCATATAACAATCCATCATATTAATGACATAATACAGCCACATCAAATAAGACTGTGAATGCAGCAGCAAATGGGAGTGCATCACCTGGTTGAAAGGGAGGAAAATAAAAGCAATTTAGGTGAGGAGATACCTTTCCTTACCTCAAGTAAGGGCTATTCTGCCTCACCTGAAACACAATCTGCCTTGCAATACAACCTTCCTGACCTTCCACATTTTGGTCTGGAATGGTTATCTGTTGCCAGAGCAGGATTCTTCTCCTACTCTAACACCTCAGTCCTTCATCTCAAGTTCCAGGCATACTGCTGTTGTGTACTGCATGCCCAGTTTTCTATTGACTTCCCTGTGGCCAAGGTTTATGCCAGGTTAGTTGATTTAGTCTTCCTAAAAGACAGTGAGTGACAGCCAGATTTGCTCAATGCAGTTGGATACTCTGGTCATGCCAACCACAACATGTCTGACTCTTGCCTTGTCAATTCCTTTCTTGTTCTCCCACTTCCGAAAGAAATAAATATCTTCATAACGAGTTGCAATAAAGAAGCAGGAGGCGGGGACAGGAGTGGATACTAAATTAAAACCAAGAAAGCAGACATTTTATCATCATTTATGTTCTAACAGTGTGAGATAAACTAAAAAAGGATACAATTGAGACAAATCATGTTTCACTAGTACTTTTTCATAGTTTCCTTTTCTTAATTGAACACAGATATTTACTGTGGGGTTTTAATATAGTGTTACGTTACAGAATGGCTATGAATGGATAAATAGGGCTAAAGATTATATGGGAGTAAAATAGTGCCGTCCAGTAAAAGAAATCTCTGACTTAGTGGTGAAAGAGTTGTTTTGGGCTGTGTACATCTTTGTGTAATTAGGAAAATGGCCTTATTTAAAGTATGAGGGATGAAAACAGAGTAGGATTGGCCAGATCTTCCCTTTTACGTTGTTAGTAACTAAAGTTGTGCATGACAAAGTACAGATAATAAATAGCCAACACCTCTATCTTAAGAGAATTTGGGGGTTCTGAGAGTGTTTACAGCTTGGAATAGTAAGAATTGCCATACTCATAACTGTAATGGTGATATTTGAAAAAAAAATTCCATCAAAATAGCAGCATTTCCTAAAGATTGCTATGATAAAGATATATCAATTTAAAATGTGAAAAGTCCAGTAGTTATAAGTTAATGTACCTAAAACTGTAAAGAAGAAGCAACTGAAGGTCACTTCAATTTTCACAGAAGCTTGTCAGATTTCTGTTTCCTGGAGAATACTGATGTGTACTGAAACTTGGCCTCAGCACCGCCATAAAATGTATTTAAGATTCAATACACTGAAAATAGAGTAGAGTGGTAGCTGAGTCTAATGCTAGTGAAATGTGACAGGTATGCAATCTAGTATGTGGATGTTAATGTTTATAAAACTATTTAAGAAAAAAAAAGTATCCTGATAATTTTTTTCAGATTTCGTGACATCATTGATATTTCTAATGTAACCTTTTGGTAAAACATGATTTAAAGCAGCATTTCAGTGTGGTAACATTAGCTTCATTACTGCTATGGCTTTCCATCTTAACATTTAAATTTTCAGATTCTTGCAATACAATAACTTCGATATAGATTAATGTAAAAAAAATCTATTTGTGATTTTGAGCCATTCTGAAAGTCTGTCTGAAGCTTTTTCTGTCACTGCCTTCATTTGCCCAGTGTAATAGGGTTCCTGCTAAAGGATGAAAGAGTTTTAAAGGAGTTTAATTGCTGTGTAATAAGCCTTATCCTTCGGTGAGGTACTTCATTGAAGCTAGACAGTGAGTGTTTTGTGACAGAAGGGAAAGGTGAGGGGGATGGGAGGAGGAGGAAGCTAGAAAATAACCACTACTGGCCTCTCTGCATTCCTGCAGGGCTTGCCTTTTTTAAAATTGGAAGCTGCTTTTATAGATGCTCCTCCAAACACAGTTTTCATTTTTCATACTGTCCCATTTAGACTTTGGAATGCCTGGATGAAAGGGCAGGCCCCCAAAGTGACTTCCCAATCTGTTCTTGCAATTCCAGCCAAGTTCCCTTTAATGTATGGAGCGGGCGAAGTTGAGCTGACTCTTATAATACCACAGAACTCGGGCACAGCTGCTGCTTTAAGCGGCACTGTGTGATAATACAACAGCTCTGCTATTTACTGGGACTCAAGTGCCTGGACTGGCACACAGAGACATTATATGAAATCCGAAAGCATGAGGATAAAGGAGATTTCTTTGCGACAAGATCCTGATCTAAGAAAGGAGTTGGCATTGCTAGCTCGAGGATGTGATTTTGTTTTACCTTCTAGATTCAAGAAAAGACTGAAAGCTTTTCAGCAGGTCCAGGTTTGTCTTTCTGTTCTTATACAATTAAGATATTGTTGTCAGTTGTACCTTCACAACCACTCAAACCGCAGGCAATACATGGAAGCTCTTACTAAACTAGCAGGGTTTTGATAGTCTGTTCTATATATGATGATTTCTTCTGTCTTTTAAAAGACTGTGCAGGTAGTTTTTTGCAAAGAAAAGATGAGTTTGCTGAAGGACATAGCACAGCTAAAGTATGATGTTTGCACAAAGTGCAGATGTCTGCACTATATGCAGTGAAAAGTTGGTGCATTTAATGCTATTAGACTCTTAAAGACTGTTTTCCTTAATCTGCATCATTATGATCTACATGCATTTCCCCAGGGGGTTTAATTTACCTTTTACTGGAACTGGGCATATAAAATATACTGAAATAGGCTGTAACTTCACTAGCTCAAACATGTAGTAAAAGGTGCTTTCATACTTGCATGATGATCCTGAATTCCTTTAGGTTATGTTTACTTTGGACTTTTTATTTGGATGAGATCTGTTGTTGCTGCTTGGTTCACACGTGCACTTCTGCTGTTTTGTAGCAGTGAGTTAAAGCTACAACTTTAAAGTGTGCTTAAAATTGAGAATAGAAGTATTTGAAGCATAAAATCAGAAGGAAAATTACTTATAGAGCAGATGTTCAAAGAGATTTATTATCTTTTGGAGTGAGAAAAAGTGTACAACTTTTTTTGAGAAACTGAAATTTGGTGTTTCTTTGAACACCATTTAAGACATACAGTGGTATCTGAAAGCATTCATTTTGACCTTACTTCACCCTCACTTCTAATTGATATACTAAAGGTGTGTGAGTGATGGCATGTGTGATTTTTTTTTTCCACCCTTTTTTAATTAAGGAAAGTTTAGCAGTTTAATAAAAATTACATTATCTTAGAGTTTCTGGCATTGTTAGTTATTCTAAATATAGCCTGCTATTTAATTTTGAATTCAGTGCACTAGTGTCCCTTTCAGGTGACCTTCAAGAGAGGGACATAGAGCCCTATGACCCTAAGAATGTATTAGCCTTCTGTCTTCTGTATGATTATTTAAAATTTGTTTCAAGTGACCTTTATAAGCAATGTTTATTCCTTTGTGGAAAGCAGAATGCCAGTGTTGACTGTGCTGGTTTATGCCATTCAACATAAATGTGAGTGAAAGGATTTTTGACTTGTGTGAAATGGTGAACTTGAGACAGGTAAGAGAACTTATTGACTAGACACAGCAAGAAAAGAAAATACTGTCTTAATTACCCAAAAGTAGTGGTAGCAGTTAATATTTAGGCACCTCAGAGGAGGAGGCAAGTTTAGTTTAGTCATGGCATCCTGTTGTAAACAAACACAGCATTTCCTTGTGTGGTACCCCTTAACTTGATCTGTCTTTCATCGAGTGATAGATTGCTTGTACTTTTACAGGGCCTTTTTATGTTGACCTAGAAAACATCTCAGTGTAGTGTGGTTAAGCATACCTCCAAGCAACTAACTGCTTTAGAAAATAGCTTGTCTAATCTGTAGGGGTTTTTTCCTGTTTTATGCTGCTGGCTATAAACTTACAGTGCAGACAATGAGCAAATATTTTTCATTTTTAACCAGTCTTGCACTTCCTGGGTAAACGGCAACTGTAGAATAATGTATGACAAACGACTTAATTAGATTACAACGTTCTTTGGGCAAAACAGAATTAATAGGAGTATAAAACTAGAATATGAGGTCTGTCATTGCTCAGTTTAATATAAATTATTTTATCTGAAGTTCCTTTTTTAAGTGGTGGTTTGCTTTGATTTCAAGATTTTAAGGAGATCTTTTTGGAAGTATCATCAAAAACTAAATGTGGGTGCTGGTAGCTGTTGATACAGAAGATGAGTATTCTTTACCTGCCATTTTATGTTAATGTTAATTTCAGCTTATCCTTGTAGCTTAGGTGCATTTCAAAGAATAGCTATTTATTAGCTACACAATCATTGAAGAAATTTCATGTTAAAATGGGAGACTGCTCAGAGATTTTGTAGAATAACTTGAAAAAAAAAACTTTATCATTTCATTTGCTAAGCTTTGTTGCTGTTGGAATTTGCAGCCTCCTATTCCACTGTATAGGCTTTCAGACACAGCAGTTCATTAATATGATGTAAAATTAGAATGCTAAAGTCAAGCAGAAATGGAAGCCAATCCGTTCTTCTGTATTTCTACTACAGTCTTGTAATTTTATAACTTGTTAAACAAATGACAGATTCTCTTTAAGAGGTTTGTGCTATTAAAACTAGCATCTTAAAATAAAAAATTAGTAATGATGGTGGATAATGGAATAACGTGTGGCTCAGAATCTGCTCTGAGGCAGGTTGGAATGACTGGGTCTTCTCCTGGTTCCAGGAATTCTAAGGCAGTGGCTTTTCATATAGAGCCATGTAAGTAAATAATCTGTGTAGGTAATCCCCTGTGGTTTAAAAGGGTTGGTCATTAGAGCATAGCACATGAGGTTTCTTGAAAATCTTTAAATAGACAACCAGTAGTGAGGTGGGTTGTTCTGGAAAGTGGTGGAATAGGCAGTTCTTCAGTTTTCATTTATTGATGAAAATTGAAAAAACCTGAGTGAAGTAGGGCTTTCTGGAAAGATCTGTTTCTCAAAAGAAAGATAAAACAATACATAACAGTTGACATTTTCTCTTTTACTTCGGGGAACTAAATTTATTCGTAGATATCTCTGCATAAAATGAAGTAAAACTTCAGTCCATCTTATCTTGATGTTGGTTCTAAGACCAAGATCTTTCTTAGGTACTTAACACCTACGGGATATATTGAACTGGGAATGCAGCACTTGAAGAGTCACTGTGTCCACCGTGCTTGTCAATTTATCTGAAACTTTGGAGGGAGAAGAAACTATCACCTTGTCAAATGTACTGGCAACTTAAAGATGTGAACTGAAAGGCTGATTACCTGCTGATAGCTGAGTACTGTGTTTTGGCCAACATCTGGTGACATCCCTACCTGTCAGAGGTGGAATAGAAGCAGCACCATTACCTATATATGAGGAAAATATATCTGAAGTTTGAAACAAAATTATAACAGCATAAAATGCATGTGTGTAGACTGACATGCTTATATGTTTGTAACTCCGTGTTAGCTGAACTGGGAAAATGGGTATTTTTTGCTACTTAGAGACCACATCACCTTACAAAATTTTGGAGTTCTAACTTTAAAACCAGACTTTTGGAAAAGTCAAATAAATTTGTGCTGAGTGTAATGATTTTTAAAAAGGAGCTAAAAAAAAAATCTGGCCTAAATTTTAATTAATCCTCTCAATGTCAGTGACAGACCTGTGCTGGCATATTTTTTGATACTTTTAATGAATTATACCTTTATCTGCTGTGACTACTTGGTGATTCCTTGATGTAGTTGTATGCGTCACACCTCAGTGTGAAAATGGAGAACTACTCATTTCATGACCACCTGTTAATGATACTAAATGCTGCTTACACGTGCTATTTATGTCAGCTGTATGAGAACTATTTCTTCAGCTTCTGCAATGCCTCACGAGATTGGCTTGCCTTCTGAGTGAAGTAACTTTAGACTTTAGTGCCTCTTGATGATTTTTACACTCCTTTCTTACCAAAATGCTACAGAAATGCTTGTGGCATGTTCAAGGCAGCAGTGAACACAGTCTGTAGGTACTAATGTGTGCTGGGCTGGTGTGTGTTTGTGATGTAGTGCACACAGTGATTCTTTTAATCATGAAGATAACAGTCTCATTTCTGAGGCAAAATTACTTTCAAAAAATTTAATTGAGGCAGTTGGGTTTACAACTGTAGTCTCAGAAGAAGGTTGTGTAACAATTAGAGGCTTCTGACACAACAGCTTTCCTGTTAAATTAGAAAACTGATGTTAACATAATTTGTAGACCTTTTAACACCACAGGGGGAGGACCCAGTATTCATTTTTACATAATATTTTTACATCAGGCACACAAATGCTTTATTAAAGAGCACAAGTGTTTGCTGAGAGGGCCAGAGATGGAATACAAATCTCATTCTGACTGTAGCTCATAGGTATGTTTGATGCTAGCTTGCTGATATAATGCCAGTTTTCTAGAGCAGATGCCTACATTTAAAGCAGAATGAAAATATATGAGCTGCCTGCTGAGACTTACTAGTTAAGATGAGGTTTTCCATAAATGGTTCACTGCTGATGGATTGCCAGGTTTTAAGCTCTAGTCTCTTAAAAAGAAACTGTAAGCAAACTGGTAGGTTTTTACCACCTCTGTAATGGAGACTCCTGGTTCAAACTTAAAATGTATTGGCTGCCTGTGATAGCAGCATCTTTACCTGCTCATGTCTGGTGATATATCTATTTTTTAAATTATAATTACAGAAAATGTGTACTGTTTCTGTAGAAAAGCCAATATGGTGAAAGTTTGTTACAGCTTATTTGCATGCATATTTAAGAGTCTAGATGTCAGTTCCCTCTGCAGCTAAGTTTTGTGATCCACCAATTCATACATTGAAGAGTTCAGATGTACTTATTTTTCCCTTGAAATGAAAGATTCACTATTCTTTTCTCCATTTTAACTAATGCTACTAATAGTAGATGTTGTATGACTGTTGGTGGTAGTAATTCCTATGCTAGAAAGCCTGAAGCAGTCCAGCACATCTTCATATAAAATGTCCTTCAACTTTTACAGGGCAAGAGGGATATGAGATTGTCCAAATCAGAATTTTTCAGGGCATCAGCAGACAAGCAATTGACAGAATACTTGCTCCAGCTGTTGGCTTTGCAGCTCAGTAGCAAGGCTGAACTTGGTGACATATTTCTTGTTTGAAAGGATTCTTCTTAAAGTCAATTGCATCTAGTGATTGAAAATTGTTTTGTTGTAAACATGTAAGGATAAAAAGCTATTGCAGAGTTTAAGTAGATGCCTGTCTTAGCTGTATGTGTTACTTTTGGTGTCGAACTGATGGCCCTTGTCCTGACAAGGGCTGTGTTCTGAAGACAAATGTTAGAATTGCCTCGGGTGTACCTGTCAGTCCCTTGGCTGTGTACAATCAAAATAATCATGTACTAGGAGGAACTTACCAGCTTGTGCCCTGGAAACAGTTAGGGTAACAGAATACACTGGGAAGGAATAGAAGAACTGATTTAACCTGTGATCAGAGTATTTTCTAAGGAAGCTGCAAATATATGACAAACAGCATATATTAGTGACTAGAATACTTAATTTGACATCATTCATAAACTGTCGCCTGTTTGACAGCAACTCACAGGCACTAGCAGTCATACTAGTAGTGACTAAAATTTTTCCACTACTTTTGTCTTACCAAGAAATGTAGAAGAAAATGTGTTTCACAGGGTAGACTTTTCTGAAAAATCTTGCTTTTTTCCATTTTATACTGTGTACCTTTTTCCATTTCTAAATTAGAGGGCATGTGGAGGAGATAAAAAATATCTTCACTGGATAAAAAATATTATCACTGCCAGTGATGGCAAATTCTCAGAAGAAGCCTCTCTCTAGAAGCCTTTGGTAAAAGTTATGTCAGCAAATAAAGCAAGTTACCAATGGACATGCATGTATGGTGGAAAGGTCTTGTATTCATGGCTTTCAGGGGCACAGGTAACTACATCTTCCATTTTGTCCCCACCCAAGTCTTTCTGAATAAATCAATTCGCTCTTCATATGGCATACTTTTGATACTGAAGCTCTGTGAGTGTACAAAAAATAAAAAAGTGTGCAGCCATATTTTGAGGTATTTCTACAGCAGTAATGCTTTTGCAATAGCATCCTCCAGTTCCCAGCACGGACAGCATGATTTGCCTATATCAGCTGTACCAAGCTGCAAATTGGGAGAATCCCAATTTTTCCCAAAATCAGAGTTGTAGAAGAACTTGAGTGAGACATCTGTTAATACAGCGTATATATTACTGAAAGGGAGGAGATTGGTAAGTGTGTGCTCTAATGGTTAGGTATCATGCAGAAAAATGCCCATTTACCTCAGCCTTCACTAACAAGTGAAAATCAGATTTTGACCATTTGAACTTCCCAGTGCTACTTTTGTTTGTTTGTATGTGATATGACCTGCCTGTGGTGGCCATTCACATATGCTTTTACTTGAATGTGGTTTTAAATTCAATACCCAAGATTATATGTATGGAATGCATTTCATAGTTTCAGGTGGAAGTTTTTCCTGGATGCCACTACCCACTGTCTCCTCCTACATTAGAACTAACATGCTTTCTCAGGTTTGTGTAGATGGTCCAAAGTTTTGCATGCTCTTCTGCAGTGCTGACGCTTCAGTGGCTTTTTCTTTAAGGGTCATTTTGGCTGTTTCAATTTGGCGTGGTTAAATTAAAGGGGAAAGTGTTAATGCTAGTTGTACAATAATTCTTGATGCTTTATAGTAAGGCTTTCAAGACTCTCCAGTGGTGGCCCTTACCACAGCAATTTCACTCAAACTGAATGGGGTGCTTCTTTCCCAGGTTATCACAAAATTAAGAGTACTACTACTTATTCTGCTGCCTTAAAATAAGGGGAGAAATTAGGTTCACGTAGCAAACAGCTTAAAACAAACTGTTTCATTTTTTTTAACCTCAGAATCAGAAGTCAGGGTCTTCTTTAGACTTCATTTTTACTGTTACCTAGGATCCTTCCTTATGTTACTCCTGACTGCTCTAAACCTCACTGAATCTCTTTTGATTTGCTTATGGAATTGCTACATGCTGTAACATGTCAATTATCCCAAAATGGAACAGAGCAGTGTACAGCTTCATCTCTAGAGTAAAGTTGGTTTAGCACTGAGGATTAACATTTGCATGGGAATCACAAAACCAGATTACTATATACTTTTGTACAGAAATAGACTTGAGAGTAAATGGCCAAGAACATGCATAAGTGAGATGAGAATGTTAGTCAGTTTGTGTAAAACTGAGATGAATGCGCAACCTGGTATGCAGGAAGGAGACTCCCACCATATTTTTCTGGTCAGAATTTGAACAAGATTGCTAACTGGAACATGGACTTCATTGGGAGAGTTGCTGAACCCTGCTCTCTTTCATTAACTCAGGTCACAAGTATGTGTAAAATTGGAAACAGTGTAGGTTGAAGTACCTTTTTTCTTCTAATGGTATATTGCTAGAACTTTGTGGGAAAGTGTAATAATTTTTCCATCTCCTTCCCCTCACGTAGCAGAAATATTAGGTGACTACAGACCAAACTAGATGAATGAAATTTTCGGAGTTAAGGCCAACAGAAGTAACCTGGTGTAAAACTGCAGCAGAGTTAAAATTAATGGATGTTTATTTCTTATTGTGGAAGGAAGGAGGAGCATGTATGATAAAATTAGTCTCTATAGCCCATGTAAAAACAGCTGCCGGACAGTCACTGAAGGATAGCAAGCTGAAGTCCAGGATAGAAGGAAGCAACTGGGACTAAAATGGTTGTTGCCAGAGGAAAGACTTTTACATATATACCCTATACTGGTTTAGCATGAGTTCATTCTCTGTAGGTGTCTCTCAGCGTTTGATCACTTGCCTATGTTTTATATTTCTGACTAAGCTATGCAAAATGAATCACAATCTTAGCATGGTTTTAAGCCTAATGTAAGCTGATTTTAAACAATACTGGTGCAGTACTCCCTGCTCTTCCTTATGTTAGCAGCAGAACCGTGTTGCTTCTAAGTGGCACCAACTGTCTGAGATTGGATGAAGACAAATAGGGGGTTTTAATTTTGCTCTTTAGCTGTCTTGGTGACCTGAGGCAATTCACCATATTGCTTCACTGTCACTAGTGAAGCAAGTAAATTCTATGTGGGCATGGGGGAAAGGGAAGATGTAGGTGTGCTGTGGTGTAGCTTACCTTATGCCATGTGAAACTTCTGTTAAGCTTTCAGATTAATTTACTGTTTTCAAGCTGGCTTTCAGTGCAATAATTCCATTTTAGAGTAACAGAACTTGAGGGGGGGGGGAGGGGGGCGGGAGAGTAAGAACCCACAAATTTTGAAAGTTTTAAGTTGTCCAAAGATCATCTTTCACAGAGGAAAAAATACTGTTTAGCACCTCAAGTTGAATGGGAAGTGGTACAATCGGTGAACTCTTGCAGTAATAAATCTCATTAGTTTGGCTGGAAAGATGCTAATGAGGATGACACAGAGATCAATGAAAAAGCATCACGCTTCAGCTTAAATAATCGTAAGTGTGAATGTCTACCACATGGTCAAGAGAGCTTATGTTACAGAGGACAGATGTTTCTCTGGGTTTCTTCTGAGGAAAGTTCTAGTAGTAACCTTACTTTACCTATCCTGAAACAGATTTTTGAAGGCACTTCAGCATATTAAAGTATTTGTGGTGTTACAATGGGTTTTTCAAAACCGTTGTCTTTCTTCCAAATGAGAATGAACCCTTCTCTAAACAATAGTAGTGCAAATCTTTGACATGATGTTTTCAAGACTTAAATTCTCTAAAACTGCTGTTAATGTCAATTGTTTATCTAGAGGGAAATGCTGACTTTCACTGTGCAATCAGGTAAAGAGTAAGTTGAAAAAAACATTTCCGTGATTTTATTGGTCAGACTTAGATTGACAGCAATAACAGAGCAGAGGGATGGGAAGGCTGGTCAGATATTCCTTGTGAGCCTGCTTACAGATAACTTTTTATTACATTCACAATTACTGTTTAGCTGATCAGCTGTAGCACACCTTGTAAGCTTAAGAACTCACTGAATTTAATAAAGACTCATTTAAAAAAAAGTGTTATCCTTTGAATCTCAGTGTTGGCTTCCATTTTCTGTTGTGTATCAGGGAACTTCATGCAGTTACCTGTTTTCATTGTTAGGTGGTTGATGAGCTTTACGTGTGGGTGGTTGCAGGGATTAAAAGGCTGAATAGCATATCTCTGCAGAAAATCCCCTTAGCTTACTATGCAGTTTGGTTCATCCGGGTAAGTTTAGCATAAGGTGGAATATATAAGAACAGAAGAACATTGAAGAACTAGATTAACTTACGTATTGCACATCATAAACAGTATTGCAACAGACCTTTTTTATTTTGTTTGCCTAATTAAAAACTACTAAGGAATTGAACTAGACTTTTATCTATTTGATAGGCAAAAATCTCTTTATAGTATTTTCAGTATTTAATTTTTTTTTTTAGTGGGGGAGACTGTGGTGCATCACTTAGTAAAAACCTAATGTGAAGTTCGGTGTAAATGTGAAGTAGAATTTTTTGGGGTCCTTTTTTGACCCTGTTGTATGCATTCCATTGACTTCTCTAATATGGACATTATCATGAATATTCCTGTCAAATACTACAGCAAGAGCTGACTGCGAACTCCATAAATATTTTTTAAATGTTTACGGTTGGGGTTTTTTTCAGAGAAACAGGCAGAACCAATGTTGGTGTCAGGTAGACGGCATCAGCATTTCTGAATGAAGTTATCTTATCCTGTAGTCATGTCAAAAACAATGTAAATACCAATTAGTTCACTCCAGGTAGTGATAGGACAAGGGGGAATGGCTTTAAACTAAAAGAGGAGAGGAAAAATTCTGTACTATGAGAGTGGTGAGGCACTGGTACAGGCAACCCAGAAAAGTTGTGGTTGCCGCATCCTTGGAAGTGTTCAAGACCAGGTTGAATGGTGCCCTGAGCAACCTGATCTAGTGGGTGGCATCCCTGCCCACAGCAGAAGGGATTGGAACTAGATGTCCCTTCCAACCCAAGTTCAAGTCTTAATCTTGAAGATGTCTAAAAGAGTATTACATTCACATATTTACTTTGCTTCCTTTTCCAGCAAGTCCTTTATAAGTGAGGTTTTACTCACTTGCAGTTGAATCCACATATTCAACACCTTCATGGGGCTCAGTATTTCTGCTTGGCAGTTGCTACATGCAAATGTTAGATCTAGACATTACTGAGCATACATTCTTAAAATGTCTGGGAACAAGTCCCTCCTTCCTTTTTACTTCAGAAATATATCCTGTAGCTGAATAACTGTTTCATAGCATCAGCTCTTTCAGTTAAGAGAGAAGGAAAAGCCCACCCTTTTAAAATTCTCACTGTCTTTATTTTTTGCTTATAACAAAGTTAACTGCTGAATGCATCTCATCAGTAGTTACATGTAAGAAAACTATCTAGCTTGAAGAATTTAATTTCAGTCTTTGGAATACGGTGTATCCATGTTCTCTGGTATATACTAATATATTACTGTATTGTAATTATAATACTGATTTTATGCCATTACTATAAACAGCGGCTGAAAGAATGGTTGGAAAAGGATCTGGAAAGTTGCAAAATTAATATTAGAAGTTTGCCTTTTGAACAGTGACCTCAATGGGATAAAAACTTCCATTTCCTCCACTGTAAAAATCAAGGCAAGTAATGTTGGGTAGCTGTGGACAGTGCTTACAATTCTGTATGTCAGGAATGAAAAAATGGTTGTGTATTAAAGGTTTTCTTGAATTCTCCTATAGACAAATCTTGTAAAAGTCTGTTTACATTACTGCAAACAGGAAGTTTTCAAGGAATCCTCATTTCCCATCTGTTACCTAACACCTAAACTGCAGTGGCAACTTTGCAATACACTTAGAGATCCTGGACTTTGTATATACTTATTGCAAAGGTTAATGTTCCCTCCTGACACTGCAGCACACATCTGTTTGATGAATTATTTACAAGCTTATACAGCTGGTTTCCTTAATTCCAAGTATGTTATTGTTGGTACTCTTTCTCAGCAAGTTGCAGGGAAAGTTTTCACTGACCAAACTAGTCTTTTTTTTGAATTTAGCTTACTGGTACAAGTATTAAAGGTTTTAACTTAAAACCACAGGAAAATGTAGATCATTTTCTAAATGTTAAATCGACCACTGAAATGGAGTAGTTGTGCAAAAAGATTAATGAACTGTTCCTGCAGATTTTCCAGTCAAAGATAAGATGTTAGCAGACCTCTGGCAGGTCTTGTTAATGAAGGAATTCCCCAGTTAAAATTATAATTAATTTTAGAACAGCCTAATCTCACACAACTAGTGCATTTTGATTGTCCTGAAATAACAGAACTGACTCTTTCATCAGCTATGCAGTATGTGCCTCTACAGAAGTAACTAGCAGCTGAACTTACAGAAAACAGTGAAGTTTTTAGAGCCCTTTTAGTATCACATGTTCCTTCATTAGAGCACATACAGCAGAGCAGCCTCAGTTGTACCAGGAGCCTTTTGGTTATTGAAATTCAGACTGAGAGAAGGATCCTTGGCCCTTCTTGGGAAGGTGAGAAGAGGGAGGAAATGTAATATCAACTTTATAGTGCAATAGTTGGAGCTAATGGTTTTGGACAACATGCTTCTCTCTTTGGTACAGCTCCTATCCCTGTGTTGACTGACATTAACAGCACAATTCAATTGTCCCAAGTTGCTGGTGGCATTTAAGAAGCATTCGTGTGCTCAGAACATCCATGTGGCAGATGCAGAGCAGGAGCTGTGCTTGGAGCTGCCTGCTGGATACAACGAGGAATGTTCAAGGGCATTTTGTTTCATGCCCTAGATGGTATTCTCACTAGATGCCTATATGTAGGCACCAAATGATTCTAGCAGAAATGATTGTCATCATACACTTGCTAATCAAACAAACGAATGAAATCTGTTGTTCTTTTGCCAAATTTGAGAAACCAGCATGTAAAAATGGACATCTCTCAGTATAGGGAGAGTTAATTGGTCTTGCCATGACAGATTTGTAGTCTATATTTGCTCTTAGAATTGTATGAATATTCTGTCTTATAGATTAAATATTATATATTTTTATACTAATCATGCTGAATTCAAATGTTTAAATATAACATTTTCATCTTAGAAAAGTCAGTTTTCTTCAGCTATACGTTTGTCTTAAGATCTGAATCTGTTGCTGAACTTCTTCCTCATAATCTTTGTCTGTTGTGAACATGTTCCAGACTATAAGATGAAAAATAAATAAAAAGCCCTTATCATATAATTCTTTTAAATAACTTGTGCTTGGATAGGTCTTAAAACAAATACTGAATTGAGATTTCCATATGTTTAAGAACAGCTTTTAACCTGGACCGATGGAAATCATTTATTGTGTATCTGAGGTATCTGAATTAGTAGTTCTTGAAAAAATATAGTATCCAATGAACAAATGGTTCTGATGATAGCTTTTCTTTTTCTCTTGGGATCATTTCCAGTGTAGTCTTCCCTCTGCTTCTACCTTTCCTTTTAAAAGAAATTTTTCTTTTTTGATCTGAGGCTCTAGATTTCCCTGGCTGTGGATTTTAAAAATGCCTTGCCTATCTGTACTAAGCTTCCTTAAAATGCTGATTTACCTCATGTTATCTGCAACATTCAGGGAATGTTAGTAGTCTATGATTTGCACTTTCCCTTTTCTTGGATGAGGCATTCCTCATCGGGCATCTCTGAAGAACTGGAACACCTGCTGCTCTGTGGCCATTTGGGGAGCTCACATGGGAGTGGTTATCACAGAATCACAGAACATTCTGAAGAATATTGGACAGGACCCACAATGATCATCAAATCCAGCTCTTATTGGAAGGAACCCACAAGGATCATCAAATCCAACTCTTAAATTAATGACCCGTACAGGGATCGAACCCATGACCTTGGTGTTATTAGCACCATGCTCTGACCAACTGAGCTAATCTTATGTTGGTCCAGGCAGTTCTTGGAGACGGGGAAAAGGGGAAATAGAGTGACAGCAAGGGCTCTTGTGAAGTGCTGATGGGTAGAGCTGGGCTTCTAGAATGAAACAAGGTGTTTACCCAATTACAGACATTATTTGTAGTGCTGGTGGTGATGTTACGTAGAGAATAGTGCTGTCTTTATACTTCCCAACATTTTGGAAGTCTGAAGTTGGAAGGGATTTTTGATACCCCGTAGCACTCTTATTCTTAGCTGATGCCTTGTCAACTGGACTGCTGACCAATGATAAAATATCAAAAGTTGTTACTTACAGAATTCTTAGAAAGTGACAAACGTTGACTCCTGTGCCAGATTCAAGGTAACTTTCTCCTCTATGAAATAAAACTTGTGGCATGGTTAAGGTAATTCTGCAGCTGTGGACAGGAATTCTTGCTCAAATGCAGAGGAGGGGAAGGAAAGGTTAGTTCAGGCTTTTTTTTTGCGTATGTAGCATTCCAGTGAAGGCTTCTGGGCTGGAACTCTGCAAATTAAAAACTGTTGTCTGTAAGCACCTAGTTCTTCCACTCACATAAGGAAGGACTTTGATTGTGGTAGGAGAGCTGGGTATCTTTACAGGCACTTTGGCAAAGGATAAGGAGTAAAACAAGGGTTAGGGTTTTTGGAGGGATTTTGTGTTTATTTTCCCCCAATTCTGGTTGAAAATGAGAGATAAGATGCAGGATCTTGAACACATTCATCACTAGGACAAATCACCCTATAGTAATGTTTTTACATTTGAATAGTAGCGTTCGGTATAAAGGCTTTCGTTTAATTGCTAAATTTGAATTGTCTCCTAACTCTGTTGCTTATTTGCCTGTTATCTTTGTTTCTCTGCCCTATTTGACTTCCTTTTGGAAACTAACTACAAAATTAACTACAATGTAAATTCTTCTTTATTGAAGAGAAATGCTTTTTAATAAATTTCTCTTTTTACTGGTCATCTGGGGGGTTTTTAGTGATACACTGTATCACAATTCTTGAGAAACAGATTTCTAAGCTCTGATACCATAACTGCATATACTTTACCCAAAAAAATCCCTCTGCAGGCATTGTTTACTACCTTTATAAAATCTATCATTTTTTAGTGCAAAAAAAAAAAAGAAAATCTTCACCGTAACTACATTAAATAGGTTGGTGGTTTGTAACAAAGTTATCATCCTTATTTCAAAAGCTGGAACTTGTAAAACTAGAAGTATTTCAAAAGCAAATTCTTTCATAGTGTCTGTTAAGATAGAGGTGGAATGGTTTTTTCTGAAACAGATAATAGAACCTGACTAATTTCAGATGTCCCCAAGAAACTTATCTAATGTATCAGTCTTGATATGTTGAAGATTGAAGTTGTTTTTATTAAGTATTTAACATCCTAGAAGTCTTTCTAAACGACTGGTTTTGGAAATACTCATTAATTTTTCTGATGTGCTCTTATTCTTTAATAGTTTATTCAATTTGAAATCTGAAGTCTTTTTGAAGGTGTGTTGGAACATAGAATACCAAGAGATTTAAGTCATCTGTGGATGACTGTGATTTTATGGTACTTGACTGTCAAATGTGTATTTATCTATTTAGGTTCAAACAAAGAAGGAAGAAACTTTGCCACCATCACATAGTCAAAACATTCCAACTTTTTATTTTCCTCGAGGATGTCCTAAGGAAAAAGTGAATATAGATGCTGTGATTGCCAAAATTGAGAAAACATTCTCTGAATTTCCAAATGAGAGGGCAACATTGGAAGACATGGGTAAGGTTGCAAAGGTGAGAACTTGCTGGCCATCTTCTTTTTGTACTGTACTCCTATGGAAAGGAAAGATGAATTCTCTGTGCTCAGTTTTCTTGTATAGCATGTGTCCATCTCCCACACATTAGTATTCAGCGATATTCTACATTGTTGATAGCACAGTTATCTGGAATTTTTTGCATTTACTGTGTATCAAACGACCTACCAAAAAGAAACAAACATTAAACCAAAACTTGAACTACTTCTTTTTGCTACATAAACTAGTGTTTTGCCCAAACACTAAAGGGCACATTGTATGTTGTTCTCCATTCCATATTGACTGAGAGACTTAAAGCAAAATCTTTGCTAATATATGTTTTGTTTTCAGATGTTCACACTGGTTGGGGTTTTTTTCTCGTTCTGCAGTGTGCTGAACCTCTGTTATAAAAACAGAATGGTTTGGTAACTTGAGATCATAGCTCTCAAGTTATTCCTGAAGAGCTAATTTAGAGTTATGGCAGAGTGACAAAATACTTAGCTTAGAAAGCAGCAAATATTTTTAAACTTGTGTAAGTTTAAAGACAATAAGCTAGTTAAACTTAAATTCCATTTTGTTATATTCAATCAATGCTTGAAATCTCACTGCAAGTCATGGTCTCGGTAATGAGTCTCAGGTTCTCATCCGTGTTCCTGTCACGTTGTCCAGGGTCTAGAAAATAGAAACTAAGACTGCTCACAAGAGCAGGACTGGGGGTTTGCCTCACCAAAAGTTTTTTACTGCTAAGCTGAATGATAGGATCCCTGTCTTCCACAGCTCCTTCCAACACAGAAGTGAGGAGGTGCGGATGAGACCCTTCTCTCTCAGCAAGGAAGGTGAAAGGTTCTAGTCACCTACAATTCAGTGATGAAAGACACCTTCCTGCAGAACACTGTCTGAGGACAGTAGTCATCAAACTCTCTTTTTAAAATTTGTTTGAAGTACTGGTTAAACTATTGCATGAGAAGTAATTGTACTTTTGCTCTGGTGACCTTACACATCTTGCAGTATTCACAGTCTTATCAGAGGTTCTTGGGGATGCCAGCAAGTCTGAGTGCTCCCAGCTGGAGTCAGTTTTAGGCAAGCTGGGCACTTGGCTGGTACAGCTGTAGAGGCTTGGAGCAGACACAGAAGCAGCACTCGAGGTGTATGTGGGAACACTGGAGTTGGGAACATGTAACTGTTGAGTACCCTAAAGCAGGATACTGCTGCTCAGGGCAGGCTGGCCTTTTACTTAAAATTGGATAGAGGATGTGCCATGCACATGGCAAGGATGCAGGTGAGTTGAGCCATCCTCCAAGCCAGACAAATGTCAATTTGCTCCAGTTCAGAAGGTCTGTAAGTGTGCTGTCTTGAGCTTAGCTTAAAGATATCAAGCTCTTGAATGGAGCTTAAGATGGACTCTGTTCAGCTGCTTGGAGCATGGACAGACAGACATGTGACTCTCTGCATTAGTTTATTAGGAATGCTACAAGTTGCCCTGTGTTTTGCTCTCCACTTTTGGATTTCAGCCTAAAGCAGCTGCTTAAAATGAATTATTTCAGAAGGTGAAGCTGGTTTCAGAAGCAGTTTTTTTAAAAAATCTCTTCCCTAATGCTTTCTTCTTAACACTTGTAATTTTTGAAGGATCTATAAATAAAAGAGTAGGCCTCAGATAAGCAATCAATGAACTGACTTGATGTATACTTAAATTGTAGGCTTGTGAATGCCCACTTTACTGGAAAGGTCCTTTGTTTTATTGTGCTGGAGGTGAACGAACAGGATACGTGTCAGTTCATAAATTTGTTGCAATGTGGCGGAAGTAAGTAGATTACATTTTTTTAGAAGTACTGCACTTTTTTTCATTGAAATGTGATATTTTAAGCTCTGAATGTGATCCTGTCTGTAAAGGGGAATAAAACACTTTCCCATAATCAACCATTGTCAGCGAACATGTGCATGGGAAAATGTAACTAAATAATACTTTAATACTTAAACAAATCTTCTCTTACAGCGTTTATGGATTTTAAAATGTTTGGTAAATGACTGATGGTTCATGAGAAAAGTGAAAAACATGGCCCTAACTTGTAGATGCCAGTTCTGGATAAAATGGTTTTTACTTCTAGTTCTCCTCTAATTCTAATTTAAATTGTCCTTTCATGTAATCAATTATATGGTATACCTGCCTCCTTTAACATAAATTTAAGAGACAGTACTGCTTTGATAAGTTCATGTGGAGCGTGGTTTGACATTTGTAATTAGCTTTTGAATAAATGTTGTTTCATAGGCCTTGCTCTAGGATGCCTGCATGAGGTAGCATGAGCAATTTTCTGTGTAGAATATTAAATGGAAATATTTACATTTCAGAGTACTTCAGACCTGCTATGATGATGCTGCGAAGTTTGTTCACCTTCTGATGAATCCTGGATGTAACTACTTGGTGCAAGAAGACTTCATTCCTTTTTTACAAGTAAATTGCAACAGGAACTAGTGCTAGGAACACCAAAAAATGATGAAATGGCAAAGCCCTGAGTTGTTTGAACTAAACATACTTTTTCATGCTCATCATTAAAGTTTATTGATAATATTTAGTGCAACTGAGTTTGCATGATCCACTAAGATGCTAGTGAGTGACTTGTTTTACAGTTAATCATTTAGTATAAGGTGAGGTCTTTTGTAAATGCCATGGTAAGATTTAAAATCGATTGCAGGAATAGCACATGTATTGGAATCATTTATGTTTCAGAAGGCAGTTAAAGTTGTTTAAGTCAGGATAGGCCTTTGGAGGGCCAAGGAGAAGTGAGATATGAATTCAAAACCAAATAAAACACTGTTGAAAGAGTGGCAAACACCACCTTTAGAAATGACTGAATAAAACCTAAATTGGCTTTACTTGCATCATAGTCAGCCACAGAATTACAAGGTACAGCAGTCAGCAGTGTTCAAAATCTTCAGCCTATCTAAAGTATAGGAAAAAAGTCCTGTAATGGTCCTAAAATATAGGAAAGTTTTTGTTTATCTGATTCCTTTAAAAGATAATTTTATTTTTAAAAAGGTTTGTAATGTTATTTATGTGAAGCCCTGGTGAAAACGAAGTTATCAGTAATGATTGTGGTAGTTAATTTGAACTGTGTTGGTTAAGGAAGCCTGCATGCTATTCTTTGCTAATTGTTTTATATGGTCACTAATGAATATTCTTTGGGATATTGTTATTCCTTTTTTTTATAGGATGTGGTGAATAGTCATCCAGGCCTTTCATTTTTAAAAGAAGCATCTGAATTTCATTCTCGGTATATTACAACCGTAAGTGATTTGTATCTGGAAAAGCTATTTTTTGGTTAACTAAGAAAATCAAAATTAAGATTAGTCAATATGTCTAAGCATCTTTGTCCCTTGGGAAGAGTAGAGTTAGAGTAGGCTGACAGTCTTCATTTCTACATAACTAGAAATCTTGTGGAAAAAGAGTCGTTCTTAAGCATCACAGTTCTTCTTAATATTGCTGAATTTAATACTGGTAAGAGAAACAGTGAATTGTAATGGTGTTGGATAAGTTAATGAACATTAAATGAAGAGCAGGCTGTTATCTTAAACACTTGATTGTGGCTGTAGACTGTATTCATTAGAATCCTGACCTTAGTCTGGGATTAATTAAATGAAATCTTGGATGAAACATCTATATTAATATGATTGTGTTCAGTATTAAGTGAAATAATGATAATATTGAAGCTGCTTGCCACTTTTCTCTCTGGGGACTTTTCTTCCAAGGAAGGTTTTATACATGAAACGTTTCATTTCTGTCTTCCCAGAGTTATGTGACTGAAGTATTTGTTCTGTACCCAAGGGAAAAATCAGTGACATTAAATTTTCTCAACTGTAGACTAGACAGTTGATTCCACTGAAGTCTCAAAAGATTAAAATTCTTCAAAATGACATTCAATTCACTTTCTTTGTGCATGTGAAAACTAGCTTAATGAATATTCTCCAACAAAAAAAACATGCAGAGCTGATCATCTTTTATCCATCTTATACTTTGACCCAGGCTGAAATTGTGGAACATTTGTTTTTGAGAGCATTTGGATTTTGTTCATTATATCCTTACAGAGACTTGCTGGCCTATCGAGTATGTCCTGCTGCATTAGGTTTTGCTTCTTGATAATGATTACCTGTGCTCACAGAACTTTCTTGTCTATTGTTCTGCCTGTGAGTTGTTTTGTTTCTTAATGGATTCTGGGTTGTATCAAAGCCTGCTCTGGTTAAAATTGTGAAAACTTGCTGCCTGTCCTGAAAAGCAGTAGGAAAGAAAAGGTCTTGCCATTTCCAGTTACTTTTCTTTGGAGGAACAGCTTATTTGAGTAGGTCTGAGTCTAGCAATATTGAGTAAATTAGTGCTGGAAGTATTTTATTAGCACAATTTAGTGTAGTCTTCAACAGAAATTGGTGTTTAATCAAAAGATTGGTGTTAAATGAAAAAATTAAACTAGTATGAATATATCAACAATATTTGGAATACCATTCTGCAGATTAAGAAATGGCAGGAGCACTCTGCCCTTTCTTTTTCATATTTTAGGATGGCATAACTGTTCATAGAATCACAGAATTTTCTGAGTGGGAAGAGACCCACAAGGATTGAGTCTAACTCTTAAATGAATGGTCCATACAGGGATCAAACCCACAGCCTTGGCATTATTAGCATCATGCTCTGACCAACTGAGCTAGATAAAGTCTTCTAAAATTCTGTTCTGCAAGTTATTAATGATAATTATAGATTATTTCACCTGTGATGAAATAAGGCATTTCATACCTGTATTCAATTAGCTTAACCTTGCTACATGAAGTTTTATCTGAAGGATACTTCCAGTTGCAAACCAAATGAGCCATTCTTCTGCTGGATTTTTGTATATACACACATATATGTATGTGTGTATGCATATACATTCCATACATCTCTTTGGCACGTTTTGTAAGCCATGGTAGTAATCTGTTCTGTTTGCTAAGATATGGTATAGGTTTGTCGGTCAGTCTAGTGGTCAGGTTAGTTATGTATAGCCAAGATAGAGCTGAAATAAGTTAAAAATATTTGCTGTGACAAATGAGATACTACATTTATTCTGCCAGGATGTTAGGTGCATACCTGAACTATGAGTTCTTGAAATTGTAATCTCTGTATTGCACCATTTCTTCTCCCTTCTGACAAAGCACTTTGCAGCATAGTAAAGGCAATTCTCTGACAGTTTGCTTATACTCTGCCTCAGTTGACTTTAGAAAACAGTTTAAGTCTGTTCCCAGTTGTCTTTACCAAACATTCAATTTTGTTCTTATTTTTAGACCAGTTAAATGTATAACAGATGAGATAATGACATGCAGATGGATTAAGTTGCAAAGCTAAGACAAAAACCTTTTTAGAAAAAATTGCTTTGTAGTATAAGCCGAAAATGGGCCTTCCCAAAACTCACAATTAGAATTAAGTTAATTAAGTTTCAGAAGCAGAATAATCTATTCTTCTGTCTGGAGTCATGGAACCAGCTGTTCTTGTTCAAAGTAAGAACTGAGGCGCTTGCTGCACTATAGTTTAAGTTTTCTTTCAAAACTTCATCAGTACATTACTCTTCTATTTGTAATTTAGAAATGATTGGTTAAACTATTGATTTACTGCAATTAAAGTCTGAAGTGATAAAAACAGCCTGTAGTTTTGGGGACATTTTAATTGCAGGAAAGGGGTTCCTAAAGAGATGGGCATTTTAGTTAGTAACGGCTCTGTTGCAAATGAAACACTACACGTGCAATATTGAGTCTTGCCAATTAGCAGGTATAATCAGTCACCAGTTGAGCAGTTATAGTTCATAATATGTTTAAGTTTTTTGTCTGGGTTTTTTCTGTTTCTTTGTTTAGTGGTGAATGACTGACTTGAAATGTACATCTGGTTGTCTTAAGTCAAACTACTTGAGATGAATACTGAATTCAGTAAAGTAGCAGGAAAAGCATATTTTAAACTCTTATGTTTGTAAACTAAACCTGAGAAAATTACACTGGATGCATGAGTTGTCCAAAATAACCACAGAACCATTAGTTTGGAAAAGACCTGTAAGATCATCAAGTTGATGTACATGTAAAATTTATTTTAACAAAAGTGTTGGGTACTCCACTGGATGCATTTGTTTCTAGTTCCAGTATCAGTCATGGCACAAGAACTAGTCATCTTTCTTGCATACATTTTTCTTTGTTCTTCACTTGGAAAATATTAATGTACTACTTTTAATGCTATTAACAGGGTTTTTTTCCAAGGAACTTAAAATAGAATGAAGTTAAATGGGGAAAAACATTTTCTCTGCACCTGCAGGAAGTATTTCTGTCAGATGTAGATTTGTTGTGTTTGTGGACTTCAGAAACAGCAACATCTGCTGTACTCTGGTTCTTAAACAGTCCCAATTCTATTTCTGTAAATTCATTTATGAAGTAAAACAGTTTTATAGCAAACCCAGGTCTTTAAATGTGAAGTAATAAGATACATTAATAGGTTTAATAGATTATGTCCTATAGATCTGGAAGACTGGAGGTAGTAAAATTGCCAATAGACATATTTTGGATAGCGTATGAGTATTTTGCAACATTACTGAGTGAGATATAGATACTGCAGCACTGAAATAAAACTTACCTAGATGAATTCAGGTGTAGATTTAAAAATGGTTTGGATGATGGATAATATGACACAAGAGAAGCTCTAACTAATGAGAAGAATAGAAATAGGGGAAAGATGGAGCTCTCTAATGCAGCAGTACTAAGACATCTTTGACAAATACTTGGACGAGTATTTAACTACCATAGCTAAGGTTTCTTTCCACTTTCTCTTTTTTGCAGGTCATACAGAGAATATTTTATACAGTAAATAGGTCCTGGTCTGGGAAAATAACTTGTAATGAGCTCAGGAAAAGCAACTTTTTGCAGGTATGTAATATCTAAAATTTTGCAAGACAGATATTTCCAGAAGTTTTAAAAGTGCATTAACTAAAGGCTTAAGGGAGTAACATAAATAGCGTTTCTTCCTTTTCCAAAAAGTAATGAAGACCCAATTGCACTAATTCTCATACATTAGAATATGTTTAAATGTAATTTTTTGTATCTAGAGCTGTATACCTGCAAATGTGGGTAGCAGAAGTTGGTCTGACCTACTCCTCCTTCTGTGAATGCATTCATTTTCCACCCTGTGTGTTCAGTTTCACTGTCATGCTGTATGGTGTGCATTGTCCCTGAAAACAAAAATTGTTCCACTGAAATTGCATTAGATATTAACTTGGTTATGAGAACTCAGGTCATTCAATAAATAAATGTCTTACAAACTCTTTAATGTGTTCTGTTTATCCCTCTGATAATAGAATGTGGCATTATTGGAAGAGGAACCTGATATTAACCAGCTGACAGAGTACTTCTCCTATGAACATTTTTATGTTATCTATTGCAAATTTTGGGAGCTGGATACAGACCATGACCTCTATATTGATCGGAAGGATTTAGCTCGACATAATGATCATGGTATGACAAATGAAATACCTTTGTTTACATGTATTAAATGACCTGTAAACTTTGAGCTGAGGAAGTGGTTTAATGCCAAGGCCAGTTTTGTGAGTCTGTTGGTGTAGCTGATCCTGCTGACTCAGTGAACTAAAGCAGGACAAGTCATCTGTGATGCTACCTTGCCTCTACGAATACCACATTTGAGGAAAATTCTGAATTTGAGTTCTGGTCTCAGCAAAGAAGTAAAGGAAATACCACTTAAGTGTTGGTGTATTATAAATGGTTTTATTTGGCAATTTTGGGTTGGTACCTTGGACACAATCCATTTTACTGGTATTATTCAAGTAGCATTACTTTAATGGCAAGGTATGGAAAGAGTAGAAAAGGCAAACATACCTTGTTGGTACTTGGCTTATTTTAAAGTTTTGCTAATTCAGCTGCAGTGTGTTTTGGTTTAATACTATTTAGCACTAGTTAGCAAGTTTACATTTTCTGCATGTATAATATGCAGTGACCATGATTCTGTAGTCTTGCATGCTTGTTCCCATTTTAATATTTTTGTAGCTTGTATGGAGCTGTTGGGGCTCTTTTTGGATGCTTGGTGCCCATCCAATAGTGTTCCTTTCAGGACTGGAAAGCTTACTTAAGCACAAAGTGATTATGGAGTATTATCCCACGTTAAAAAGGATAAACACAATTCTGATTGCTTCTGAAAATTTGCCTGCTGAAGTTTGACTATGCTTTAGGACAGTGAGAAAGGAAAACTGCTTTCTTCTGAGTGGCTGCTCTACTGAGTTAGTACATTTTAGAAAGAAAGCACAACTAATGTAGTGCCACCTGCAATTTAATTTTGCAAATTCTTAAGTATAAATTGAATATCCTTTACAGAGGTAGTGCTCAGTTAAGACATGTCTCTAAAATCCCTGAAATGGTTTCAAAATAGAAGCATGGGTCAAAACCATGTCAAAAATAGACCCCTGTCAGAATCAGTAAGGTATGTTTATTATGTGTGACCGTGCCAATTCTGTTTTGGCTCTTTGCCAAGGTCATGTAAAACTTAATGCCACTGGAAAACATTATTTACCTGTCAAAGAACTGGGAAATGCTGTTTTGTTAATCAGCCAATTTTATTACTTTAATTCGCTACTGTTTCTGTGTTAAGTTTGAATTCAAAGCTGGGTGGTTCTAGGTTTGTTTTGGAGACTTTGTTAAGTGATCCTCTCTAAAAGGACTCAAAGGGACTAGTGAGCACTACACTTTATCTTTCTCACTGATCTGTGTATATATAAAAGTTCCAGTAACTCTTCAATGAGACAATACAAAGCAAAAATAACTTGCATAGAGTTGACACTGTTTTAAACCTTTCTTCACAGCAATTTCAAATAGGATGATAGAGCGCATCTTCTCAGGAGCAGTAACAAGGTACTTATTTTGTATGCTGATCTAAATCAAATTTAATTTTTGCTTATTATATTGTATGATATTCCCATGGAAAAAAATGGCTCCCCCTCACAAAGGAGCAGTGAATTTCACGATTTAGTATTGTAGTTTAAACTCCAGTAGTACTAGAGTGGTCTTGGAACCTTTGGCACAGTAAAGTTCTTCACTTTCCTTTCTTTACCCATATGACCACTGGCCACTGGATATTGTATGACTTAGCAGGACTGGGAATGAGGAAGGAAAAAATGTTAGCATCATTCTTTTTCCATCCCTCAAACTTGTAAAATGTTCAAGGAGAACTGAGCTTTTAAGTATTAATTGTAAAATCAATGCTTATTGCATCAATAAATTTCAAAAATGCCTCCAGTTAATTCACATTTCTGACATTTTCTTCCCTTTGGATTGACTTCCTCTTGTGTATTTATGGCATTTTATTCATTTTGGGAATGTTTGCTAGCTAGAAAGTATGTGAGCTAGAAAGCAACTGATAAACAGAAATAAAAGCTGAAATGAGAGACTTAGCAGACATATGTCTAGAGCTTACTCGTTTATGTGAGTTTTTTGGGCAAGACAAAACATATACCATATTTTCCCAGACATCTTGAAGATAAAACAGGAAAAATGAATTCTATTATTTAAATGTAATGTCTAGGAACTGCTTACCTGATGTCTTACTAGACAGGTTGACTACATGGAATTTACTTGGTTGCTGTGGTGTGAGAGTAGAAACAGACAATTATGTTCTTGCCACGGACATTTAATTCCTGAATATTTCTATTTAATTTTTATCTTCATATTTTCATTCAAAAACTTTTAGCAAGTGGCATTCTAGAAAGCTTTTAAGTTCTCATCACTTCTACCTGAATAGAAGTTCTAAAAGGCATATGTACTTTTATATAATATATCATCAAAAATTATTTGAGATAGCTCTTCCGTTAACAATTAAGCAGCAGCATTGCTGCCCAGGGAGAAAAGCTGTTAAGTCCTGGAGAGGGTACTGCCTTCCTCTCCAGCTGCCCTTTCCTCTTCACCATTGCCTTAGAAACAGAACAGAGCGCACAGGCTCCTTATCCTGAGTGATCAGTGAAGTCTGGCACAAGTCACCTTATGAACACTGAATCATTTAGGAGTAAATAGTAGCAACAAAGAAAACAATCCTTAATTTTGGTTTGTAAAAGCTAGGTGTTCTAAAATAAATTTTCTATCTTATTCCTCATTGGCCTTCAAGAGGTAGAAAAGCACAAAAAGATGGGAAGATTAGCTATGCTGATTTTGTCTGGTTTTTGATATCTGAAGAGGACAAGAAAACACCAACTAGGTAAGAATTAATTTGTTTTAACAGAAACAAAGACTGACGTTGTTTTTCCAGTCCTTAAATGGGGACCACTGATGATAAGCTGCAACTCTAATGGAAGAAGCTAAACTAAAAAAAAACATGAGTGGAAAACTGGCCCAGTTCTTTGCATCGTCCTTACTTATCAGTGTTTCCTGTTGTTGTTGCTGTAGAAGTCTATTTTAATGACTTTTAAGAGGCAAATTCAATGTTATTGTTTCATAAGTTGTGTGTGGCCTATTTATGAACAGGGCCATACATTAAGGACATTGCAGCTGTTTCATGATGCCAGCGATTTTGGGAAGCTGTGCAGTTACTATTAGCTGTATGGTACTGGTAAGAAACCTATCATGTGACATGTCACTAGTGTGTTCAATATGGAAACAAACCCAAAACACTGAAGTTTTCATCAATTTTTCATTGTCTCCCTTGATTATTTTTATGTAAAATGATGTGTTTTATTCTCCTTCACACCATTAACAAATGTGTTTTCAAATGCAATCATGGATGGCATAGCAAATACCAGCAACTCTTACCACAGCAGGTGGTGTTTAATGACTTTCTACGGATTAGTGGAAAGTAGTCTTAAGTCTAGTTTTGCCTTTAAAACAGGCAGCATGAATTCTTGAAATCCTGTAGTAAGTTTGTCTCTTTGCTGTTAATGATCAAATTTCAGCATTGAATACTGGTTCCGCTGCATGGATCTTGATGGGGATGGTGCTTTGTCCATGTATGAATTGGAATATTTCTATGAAGAACAGTGCCAAAAATTAGATAACATGGCCATAGAACCTTTGCCATTTGAAGACTGTCTGTGCCAGATGCTGGATCTTGTAAAGCCACAACATGAAGGTAATAAAATCCTCTTCCATCTGTAACTTCTGTTTCTCTGGATTTAGGAGTCAGTGCAGCCTTAAGAGCACTCAGTTGGTCTTACAAATAAAATGCCTTGAGGTTGTCTTTTCACTAAAGTCTGTTAAAGCTGAATAATCGATCGGTCTTCCAACAGCAGGCAAGCATTCTTGCCATGCTAAAATTTAATGTGCTGCTTTAAAATTCCTTGTCAGCTTTTATTTTCTGCTTGTAGCCACATTTAGTCTTAAGTGAAACCTTATCATTATCTAGCTGAGGTGAGACTCTCACGAAAACCTCTTGACAGTTCACTCATTTCTCACCTGTTCCAATGCTCATTTAATTGAGTTTCTTTGGAGGGAAGAGTTTCGAAACAGTGTTTGTCTCTTTGACCAATATTGACTTACTTTACGTTAGAAGCCTAAGCTGTCTTTAGGAAATTCATGACAAGGGGCTTAAAATTAACAGAATAATAAACTGTTCTGAGTTTTTGGCTACTGATTACACTTATGTGGACTTTCACAGACCCGCATTCTACTCTCCTGCATTTGACACTGTATCATGTTTAGCTGATGAAACTTCAGTTTCCATTTTACACCTAAAAAAACTTAAGTGAGCATGATGTTCTATACAATTATGGTTAGACAACCAATTAGTAAGTCTTGCTTATTGCCCACTTTCTTTCTAGTATTAAGAATGTTTAAATTACAAGAAACTTAGGTTTTTTTAAAGACACTTTTCATTTATTGAGATGTGATTTTTTTGCATGCTGAGAGAATTGAAATGGCTCAAAACTAGAACGTAAAGCTTGATATATTCTTATTTAAACCAAGTTAAAATGGATTTGCTAGGTGAAAACATATCTCTAAAGGCAGATAAGAAAATTGTAAATGAAAAAGGAATATTAAGTGTGATTCATCTGAAAGCTCAATCCCTGATATCCATGGAATGAAGTCTTAGACCAACATTGTATAATGCATGGGGGCTGGGGAGCATTTAAAATGAAGTGAGGCAAGCTCTGAGAAGCACATTTTTGTTATATGGTTGCTCACAATCACCTCCTGAGCTCAGTAGTTGCCTTCCAGTCTTATGTTATGCTTCTGAAAGACAGACATTTACAATAATATTTCTGTTCTGCATTTCAAATGAAACAAGATTGATGTATCTCCTCTGTGTCATGAGGATGATAAAAGAAGGCTATCAAATACAACCAAGATGAGTTATTTAGGGTAACAAAAATGAAAGCCAGTTGAGAAGGGTTGATTTTTTTTTTTTCTTTAGTAAAAACTGAGTTATGTTTAAAAGGTGGATTAAGAAAAAATCTTCTGTTTTTCTAATACAAAAAACTAGCAGCATAAACTGATGTTTCACTTTGTAGATTTCTTTGTTGCACAAAAGAAAACACTTTCATAAAGTTATGGCTAATCTGCAGTATACTTTCTATAAAATGCTCTGTGTACAAAAAAGCAAACTTTAATTTCTGGAGACTTGAATTAATTACTTTAATTTCACTCCTGTTTTGTTGGTGTTTGAGAGACAGTGGTAGGCATCCACATGAGTGTTCAGTGTCTAAACTCCCATTGCAATAAATGGAAACTGGAGAGCAAATCAATGAACCAAATATAGGAGTCAAACTGGGAGCTTATGTAACTAGGATTCAAACCATTTGCTTGGTTGTGGAGAGCTGCTGCCACTTGAGATGGTGCAGTGCATCAGACATCTGTGTGGGTCTGACAGATACGGCACAGGTGCCACGGGGGATTTGTGTCCTGGAGCACCAGCTACGAGCCAGGCACAACACACTGGGGCCCTTCATGACAGATGCAAGTGTGGCAACCATGTACAAATGGGATTTGGATTTTGCTTCCCTGTGATGTCCTTGAGTTACACTTTGTTAGAGGCTGGGACAGTATGCTGAGGAAATACTGTTCCAAGTCTGGCTCTTACTGAACTCTTCCATAACATCTTCAGTTTGCTTCTATTTGATTAACAATGGAAGACTCTCTGTATTCCAGATGAATCAATAAAGGGGAGTTTTAAGGATAGTCATCTGTCTTCCCTTGTGTATCTCATACTTTTTACCCTTTCTACAGAAGCTTTAATATTCAGCGTTGAAATAGGGTAACATTTCTGAGCAACCTGACAAATACTTCTAATGCTTAACACATCCATTGATTTGAGTCTTTAAAGTATCACACTATAAAAATCAAACAAAACACCTCTGAGCATGTAGCTTTCCTCTCAAGCAATAAATATTGATCAGACTGGACAAGTGTGGCAACCCTGACTCTATGAAAAATTCATCTGTATGAAGCATAGTCACACACTGTCATTTCTGTCATACATTTGTCTGCTCAAGTCAGGGAAGAGAGAGGGCTGCTGCCATAGGAGATTCCCACCTGCTACCCCAACACTCCTTGGGAAGGAATGGCTAACTCACTGGAGATTTCTATCTGTTGAAGAAGCTTAAACTAATACCTTAAATGATTTTTAATAGCTAAGAGAGGTAGACTGCATCTCACTCCAATATACTGACAGGCTGTGGGATGACAACCACAGCAAGGAAAACAATCTGAAATGTTTAAAAGTTTTGTACACTTTGAAGGACACATCTCTAGGTGTATATGTCATCTGTTTGCATCTCTCCCATTGCATTGAGCATCAGTGACAGAAGTTCTTGAGCACTGATGATTGAGTAATGGTAATGTACCTTTTGATTCCTCCACTTTGGAGAAAGGATAACTTCAGCTCTAATTATTTTATCTTAATTATTTTATCTCAATCTTTACAGGAAAAATTACTCTGCATGATTTAAAGCGATGTAAGTTGACAAATGTGTTCTTTGATACTTTTTTCAACATTGAAAAATACCTTGACCATGAACAGAAGGATCAGTTTTCTATGTTGCGGGTGAGTATGAAGCTTTAAAAGTCTTTATAGCTACGTGCTTAGCAATTAATACTTCCTTGTATAACATGCAGTGTGATTGTTTAGGATGGTGAAGGTGAAAGTCAAGAGGTCTCTGACTGGGAGAAATATGCTGCTGAAGAGTACGATATCTTGGTAGCAGAAGAGGCAGCAAGTGACCAGTGGAATGATGGGTAAGGATGCAGCAGGAGGGTTGATATGAATCTTCTCTACTAAAGTAGAGCCTCACCACCACTGTCATTCATTTGAAAAAGAAAAGACAAATCCTTCTCAAAATATGTAATTAACGGTGTATGAGACTACCAAGTACACGTGTGAGCCAAAACTCTTAACTCTGAAATACACATCTCTTTTTACAAACCCTGGTTTTTAAATGTGTAACTTGGTGAATTAAACCTTCAGATGACTTTTGTTTTCTGTTAAAATCAGTGGTGAACTCATGGGAGAAACTCAAGGTGCTGCTCTATTTTAGTGTTCATAGTGGATTCTTAGTATTTAACTCTTCTTTGCCCTCTGTCTTTCTCTGAAAGAACAACTCTAATCAGCATGTAATGCCTTATAAAGCCGTTTGAAAGAACAGATACTGCTGTATCTAAAGCTCATTCTCGGCACAGTCCTGTTAAGTAGATGGAAAAAATCATGTGATGAGATGCAGTAGTGGTTGGGAAGACAGGCATGATTCTGAGTCACCCTAACCCAGGAAATGGTCAGTTCTTTAATCTGCCACCATAAATCTCCAGAGAGACTATGTGTTTTTTCAAAAGCTATGAATTATAGATTGATCCCATGTAAAGTGTTAAAGCTAACCTTTTTTAAATGTCAGCCTTCACTGGCTTGCATTAGTTAAACATTACATTTCATTATCCATCTATTCATCTGCATCAGCAGCAGGTGGTTACCAAAAATTTCTGGGTTAACAGTTGGCTTTTGCTTTCCAGCATCTGCTTAAAAGCACGGTTGCTATCGCTTCCTCGTGCTCATGCACGTCAGTTAGACCCTCAATCCAGTATTCCCTCTTGTTTGTCATACCTACTGCAGCTCTATTCCATTCTTCCTAAATGAGCTTCATTTCAGCTTTCTTGAAAAGAACTTGAGGGGTTTCTGGCAAATACTTAGTCTTGCATTTGACCATTTCTAGCCTATGAGTAGTCCACTGGAGCAGTGTGTCACTGTGTGCTTTGAATCCTTTCAGTAGAGCTGCATATTACACTGGAAAGTTCAGCATGTGATAGGAGAGTAAGCTACCTTAAATTCAGGGAATTATTACAGAATCCTGGTGCTGTTCTGGCTATGTTTCTTTACTATAAATATAAAATATTGGGAAGTATGTTTTTCCTGCATGTGCCGTGTTAGTGTTCCAACATTTAGGCACTCTCTGGCATAGTTAGACTCTAATTTTTTTTTTTTTTTTCTGTCTGCTTCTAGGTATGAAGCAGAACTGAATCCTGTAGACCATCAGAAGGCCAGTGTTCTAAAGTATCAAATGGAGAAAAGACCATTTTTTGAAATGCCTTCCCATCTGGCTGATGTGGACTTGGATGAATATGACTATGATGAGGATTTTGAGTAGAGGTCACTTATGGTCAGCACTTGCAGAACAGAAGGGACAGTCTGCAGCAGGTCTGCTACACACTGATACGTTTCAGTGGGGTTTGTTTCCAGGAAGTCAGCTTAGTTTTGTGCTAAAAATATTTAATCACTACACTACCTTTTAAGTAAAAGAAGCGCATTTATATGGAATGATGAGATTTTTGTATTTATTCAATAGTTTATAGTTTGTAAAATAGATTAAAATATTTATTTACAGATGTTGCATAATTCCTTTTTGGAAGAATAACAGTATTTGACTTAAGAGAAAAGTAATCTACTGTTTTTAAGAGAACTGTGTAATTCTCTCGAAGTTGATGTGTGGTGCACTGACCATCTCCATCTCACCTGTGAACAGGTATTTCTGTCCTGGTATGGGAGGTAAGGAGACAATTTACACCTGCAATGTGCTCGTGCTCATAGACAGCCCTATTTTAGGTTTTAAGCCTTGGCAAGGAAGAGACGTGACAATGAGTGCACAGTTCAGCACTCACTAGCAGAGTTTTGTTTGACAAGCTGTGCATATTAGAATACAAGGAAAGTAAACACCCAAGACAAGTTGTTTTTCTTCTCTGTGTAGTCCTTGTTTGCCCCAACTTTAATTTTGCGTACCCTTTTAAACTTCAGTCTTTTCATTGATGTTAATCATAAAAAGATTATTTAACAATGAAGTCTGAGTGTTCATACTTGATCCAAAATGGGTGTGTTAATTCATGTAGAAGGAACCAATCTTTTTTTTTTTTTAATCCTTTGTATAAATGTTATTTGATCAGTGATGTGCACTAATTTGTTGTGGGCATTCAGTGCTTTTGTCTGTCCTCCCCTTTGCTTGTTTGCTATTGACACATTCCATGGATATTCATCAGTGTCACAGCAGCTTGAAATTGTTGCCTCACTCTTAACTGTTAAATAGGTTTTGTTGGGAAAAAAATTGTACAAAAAGATGTAAGTTATTTTTTTGGTTGCAGTGTAGATCTTTTAAAATGTTTAAAAAACATGTTTGTATTTTCAAATAAAGGTTTTCATACATGTAATTTAACATGTTTGTTACATACTGCACACAATTCATGTCTTACTATTAAAGATCCATCCACCATAGGATGGGTTACACAGATATGCAGTCTGGCTGGGTAAGTACAAGCTGCATATTCAAACCAATCTGCCTCTAGCAGTTTTTTCTTCATCCAAAACAGAGTATTGCTCAGCAGCTGTGAGAAACCTGTTGTGCTCTACTCACCACACCAGCTCCTGCTCAAACCTACGCAGCTGTGTATCAAGAAACTTGTTTGATGAAGTGCTAGTGAATGTTACTGAGGAAAACTCAAGTCATTTTAATACCATTTGAAGGATTTTTTTAAAAAAAGCTAAGTGGGTTGATTATTCCAGTTTTAATAGAGACTCACCAATGTCAAATTTCTCTAGTGTTGGCTGGTTACCTTTCACTTACTGCCCATGGTTTGGGGCTTTTAAACAGTAAAGATACACAAAGCATTTCTGTTAAGCTCTGTTCCCTCAGGGAAAGGATGACCAACTGGCTTTCCAGAAGATGATCCTGAGCATCTGCTGCAGTGCAAGAGATGCTTTTTCCTACTTGCTGCTTTTTTCTACCTGAAACCCTTCCTAAAAAGGGGGCTTGTAACGGGGCAGTGTACAGCCACAGGCTTTTCCAGCTAACAGTTACATGTCTCTGTCACACAGCACTACAGTGCAGGGTCGATCTCTTCTGCAGAGCCTGTAGCTGTTGTTGCCACTTTGTGTTTAATGAAGTGCCTGTTAAATCCTGCTCTTTATTGTACTTGTGCTAACCAAGTCCCCTCTTTACTAAGTAGAACACATCCTGTTGTTACTGTTGAAGTCCTTTTTCTTGAAATACATGAGCTTATAAGGATTACTGGACCTTGCCCCTGTGGGGTAATTCCCATCCCTAGCCCAGTGTTACAAGAATTAAAGCATCCATATGCTTGATGTGGTTCCAGGTCTAACTGTTTTCTTAGTCAAGCTCTGTCCTTGCCTACCTGGTGAGTGCTTAGGCCTAGAGCCACAGACGGATGAGGGAAACATCAGTACCCCAGTCCAGGTACGGGGAGTTACTGACTGAATCATAGGGGACCTGAGAACCACATTATGTGGTTCACCCCTTGTGTCAGCCTGCACACCCAACTGTGCAAAAGGAAACATTATGGATTCACTGTGGCTACTTTAGTGTACCCACTACCTGGGCACCAGTCATGGCTTTCATTTCCATCTTCATGCAAACTCCCTGCTCCGCCTGTGGAATAACACAACAAATGGAAAGGCCAGCACACATTGCTGCCCTTCCTTCTCCAGACATGCTGTGGGAGTATCACTTGCACATTCAGTACTAATGGATAGCAATAGTTCTGTAGTTTATTTTACAGTTACAATCCAAAATATATATATATATATATATATTAAAAAAAAATAAAGCTGATATGATTACCACAATGTATAATTCCAGGGAGCAGTGAGAAGGGTCAGTGAAAGCAGCCCACCCTCCCCAACCTCCTGCCACTGAAACACTCCTGGGTGAAGATCATTTGCAAACTCTTAATGCAAAAACCCCTATTTTTGAATAGCCATATTTACAGTCTATTTACATTGTCTTTCCAGGCTTTTTCCAAGTAAACACCACATGATCACTGTACAAAGGACTTCTTCCAGAGGAAAATACTCTTCTGTTTCTTTGTTACTTTGAAGCCTTGACACAAGTTTCCCAGGAGCATGTCCTAATGACTACAGCCCACTAACCCCATCTCTCTAAGCAATGGAATATAAAAATACTTTCAGACGATTGGTCCAGGTTTTACATTTTACAGGCAGGAAGTGGCACTTGCCATCACCCAGCAGGTCCCAGTGTCCATAGCTGAGCCAGGCTCCTTTCTCCCCTGCACCGGGTGCAAGGAAACACACAGATCTCCATTTAGTTATCTCAAACAGTACAGAACATGGCCAGCAGAGCACTGCCCCCACATGCTTCAAACATGCTTGTCTCACCTTGTTCACAGTGTCTGATTTGGTGTTTGTCAATACCCTGATTCCAACCCTTCAGCTGGGAGTTTTTCCAAGGCAGCATCAAGGATCAGGATGCAGTTGAGTAATGATGCTCAGAACGCCCAACCCTAGACCTGCAGCAGCCACCTCAGTAATGCCCCCAACCAGCCATGGTGAGAAATCAACGGCAGTGCTACAAACGGGTTGTGGGTGGATGCCCACAGGCACAGAGACAATTTGATCCATGTCTCCTGCCACCTCAGTTGATGTCCTCACACCACACTGTCACGTTAAGTTGCAGAAAAAAACATAGTGTGTGCTTCATTTCTGTTCATCCTCTCAGCGTCTTAACTGTCCTGTATCACAAGAAAAAAGAGATTAAGTCAGTCCTCTACTATGAAGGAGACATCATGTAAGAGCCCATAAGGAATCTGAGTAACAGTGTAGCATCTAACCATTCAGCAGCTTAGCCATAGAGCCAGCTCTTGTAAAGAACTAGAGCTTCCACAAAAGGAAAGAAGCATTTCCATATCCCAAAAAGCCCAGAAAAGGCACTACCAGGAAAGGCACCATAGTGGATAAATAGTGCACTTTCTGTATGGCTTCGATCTTTGTCCATGGAGTTAAATTCTTCTATTATCTATCTTCAGTAGGAGCTGCTTCAAGTACATGGGCCAAACTGTGTACATTTTAACATGCATATGACTGAAAGAAAAGGTGGAAGTCCCTTCTTTTTTCCTTCTTGTCCTCTTTAAAAATAAAAGTCCACCATATGTAAAAAACCATTTGCTGAACATTATGGGGAAAAATCCTTTAAAAAGTCAAAAATCATGCAAAGTCTGAATGTAGTTGTTAGATCCTAGATAACTACAGTCACTGGGAATCAAGGGGTTGCCTAACTCACTGCAGAAATACTGTCTGCCAAACACTCAGTTATGCTCTGAAGTGTAGAGAGCAGCGGGAAATACAGGAGAAAAACCTGAAGGAACTGCTCAGCCCCCCGTAGTGGCTGACACAGAAACCTTTAGGGGGCAGAAGGGTTGGGATTAGCTGCAGCACAGGAAAAATCATGGCCTTTCTTCCCCCCCACACAGCTTTCCTTGTGCAGTCACTCCACAAGACCCTGCTATACAATGTCCTATTTGAGCTCTTGCACTCCACTGGCCTAAAGGACTGAAAGTCCTTCCCTGCTGCAAGGATCCAGTCCAGGGCTAAGCTGAGACCCAGGCAGACAGCTGCAGCTCTGCCAAACTTGGATCCCAAAGGCAATCAGTGCTCACAAGACAAGCCCCTGGCTATGCTGGTTGCCACTCCAAGCCCACAATGTTCTCATGCTTCCCTTCAATCCTGTTTGTTCAGGGACAATTTAATCTGCCCAACAGCCTTGACTGGAAAAGGGCAAGAAACATGGGATACTCCAGCAAGAGCCCTGGGCTGACCAGTGATCAGACACATTCCGAGTCTTTCAATCCAAAGAGCACAATGCAAACACCATTTCTGAAGCAGATATTCCCTGCAGGCCACGCAGCAGTGCCATCTCTGCAATGTGTCAGTAACACAAAGCAACTGCAGCAAACTGCTCTTAATCGGGAAGCTTCACAGTATGGGAAAAAAGGAAACGGGATCCTCCGCTTAATGCATCCAAAGTGACATTCAATCCTTAGGAATGACCTAAGGATGTCTAGATGCTACAGTAAGGATTGCCTTAAAAATGTAGATCGAGCTGAAAGACGAAACTACAGTTGCAGCTGGAAAGGGAAGAGGGCAATCCCCTTTTTCTCATCCTGGAAAGGGCCACAAAACAGCAACCCCCTTGGCTGCTGTTTTGCAGGAGACTCTGACCGAACATTCACCCACCTCAACTACAGCTGTTCCCAGAGCTGGAAAACCAGCCAGAATTACCTGGTCTGTACCTACAACATCAACATCTTCAATTGTGTCTTCTGCTGGACCCTCCTCAGAGACATCTTCTGTCTTAATCTCATCTTTGCTGGAAACAAAAAAACAAACCAAAAAATAGCTAGGTCTTGAGAAATCTCATAACAGAGGCTGTACATGGCACAAGTGTGCTTAAGGCAGTGTATTTCACATAGTAAGATCTGCTGCTACTATCCATGTAAGGTAGCCTAAAGTTACTGGCCTGGAATTTCCCAGTATGAAAGAGGTTATGCTCTGAGGAATTTTCAATAAAGCAGTTCAGAAAACATTGATTTAAACAGCGGCTACCTTCATGTTTAATGAATTTTTGTTCTATTTTACTTGTATTCACCAGGTCCATTTAACAAGTGCCCCAAAACCTGGAAAAGTATGCATCTTCCCAGGATTTGTGTTTCACCTTTTAACCTACTAATAGGGGAAATAGCACCTAACGCCTCAATAAATCAACTGAATTGAAGGAAAATACTGCAACTGAGCACTTTGATTGCTCAAAAGTAGACTGCAGACTCCCTGTATCTGCAACACCTCTCTTTACATCCAAGTTGTGTGGGGTTTCACTCGGGCATGTGTGCATGCTGCACACTTCTCTAAAAACAGTACACAGTAGTTAATAGCAGATCAGCAGAGACAAGAATCCTCTTTCATTTCCAGAGATGCAGAAAACACTTATTGTTTGGCTGCAGCAAACAGCCAGAGAGTAACCAACACCACAGCACTCCAATCTGGACATGGGAAGTGGAACAGGGAATTTTCCTCCATCCTTATCTTTTTCTTCTGCACACTCGGTATTACTCCAAGAAGGCACAGAAGCCCTGTGACAGTGGCAGGAGAAAGCAGCAAACGTAGATATTGGACTAAGGAAACAAAAAACCCCAACCTGTCCTTGGGACACAGCCCATAAGAAAGACAGGAAGGGCACACACCCTTAGCTTATGAAGTATTACAAAAAACAGAAGCAGAGGTGGATAGAGAGACCCCAAGTGTCAATGCAAGAACAGGTGAAGGAGCTTGTAAGATATCAAACTCTCACCAGTATCTTCTGCGCAGCCCTCCTGGACAAAGGAATGGCAAATGTTCCTGCAAGCGCATCTCTTGAGATTTCAGCCTCTTTCTGCTTTTCCCTGCTGCAGAGGGAAGCTGGGAAGCACCCTGCTGTTCTGGGGCTTTGCTTGCTGCTTCAGTCTGGCTGGTTTCAGGCAAAGACCCTGCAACAGAGAGTGAACACAGCCGTTCTTCAGCCTCACCCTCAGAGGTCTTGAGATGGACATTTCCAATATGTTCCCCACAGCAGTGAAACAATCAGACCAAGCTCAAAAGGACATCTGGAGCAAAGCATTCATTTATTGAAGGAGACAGCTAAAAGCCACTTAAAAGAAAATCCATTTAATTTGCCCACTGGTCATTTTTGCAATCTAGATTTATGAACTTGGCCCTGGTCCATAACTGCTATCAGTACTGCTGAGTCTATATAATGCTCAAGGAAGGAGGGCCTTTGGGGACACAAAGGAACAAACTCTCTGAAGGCAAATCACTGAAAAGATTTCTGAGAAAGAATGAGAAAGAAGCTAAACAACCCTGTGGAAAAATTTCCTTTCCTCTACATACAACTGCACGTGTCCGTAACACTAAGCAGTTTTATTAGCAATTGTTTTCATAATGGCTTTATTACATTTTAACTAAGTCCCACCATATCCATGCAGTGAATACTTCATTACAGATTGGCAGTCCATGAATGCTGCTAATGCCTGGATGCAGCCCATCTAACTATAACTCTTGAAGGTAGTAGCATAATCTTACAAGCTCCCTAGAAATTCAACAGAGAGAAAAACCCTAGAAGATGACTTGGCCCAGATAATCTGGCCTGAAGATCTGAATCAACTCCTGGAAATACCTCTCCTGTATCAATTATCTACAGGGCCTAAAGCAACAATGCCCTTAAGTTAACAATTAAAAGCCATCAACCAAGTCTCAGTGCCTCAGACAAATACCAGATGTTAGTACACAGCAGAATTCAGATAATCTTGAATTCCCCTCACTCAGAGTCCTCAGCCCAACCTTACTGCTACTGAGTGATCAAGGGACCTTTAACAACAACAAAGCTGAAGGCAAACACCACAGTTCAAACTGGGAAGTCCACAACATCCAACACACCATGGTACTGTACTGCTAATGCAAAGCATGAAATACATTTTAGCACGTGCAAATTTGCTAAAGCAAAGCAAAATAGCAAATACAGCAGTTTTGCCAGACAGACAAAGAAAATACAGCTGATCAAGAACTGGGAAGTTTTCATACCATTAGACAATTTCCTTTTAAAAGAAGATGTCTTAGATGACCCCATGGGGGGCCACTCTCCCAAACTGCCGAAGACAGAGCTCTCCTCATCTTCATTTGCCAATAAAGAGTTTCTGTACCAGACCAAAGGCTGCCATTCGTCTCCTCTGCAGGGCAGCGGCTCTGTTATGTACCTCTGTAAGTAACTGTACCTGGGACAAAAACAAAAGCAAGCATAAGGAAACTCACTGTCCTTCCCTTCAACATCTGGGGCAGGTATTGCAAGAAAGGATTCTCACTTTACTCTCCAAAGGTGCAAACAGAACTGCTGAAGAGAGGGCACCCCTTTTCTCTGAAATACCTGACATCTCTGAAATATCTATTTAAAATGCAAATGTCTTCAAAGCTAAAACAGTGCTTGAATTTTTAGCATTAGAAACACCACTAGATCCACAGAAATTACAAAATTACATCAGCCTCTAGAAAGAGTTTCCTGTGCAGGGAAAGTCACTGCCAATTGCTGCTGCCAGTAGCGACCTGAACAGAGCAGAATTCTGTGAGGATTCACCTCTTCTCCTGGTGGCCTTTTCTGCCTCATGGACTGCAACACAAAGGAGATCCCATGCTCCCTGTGATTCAGCAGTACAGGAAACAGTACAGGTCAGGCAATGGGGTTTTTACACCATGAGTGCCTGTTCTGTCAAAATGAAAAACAAGAACAACCAATTAAACCATTTTTCTATATTATCAGCTCAAACTTAATCCAATTCTCACAGCTTTCCAATAAAATGTGAAGTGTCTGCAAGAAGCAGTTAACTGCTCTGCAGTTGAGACAACACATGGGATGTGGGAAACATTGTCTCGGATCCCTGTTCTGCCTGATTCAGTCCAGAGACTTTACACTGGGCATTCCTGAATCCCAGGTGAAGCTATCACCTTTCCTAGAGCAAAGAGGCATTCTTCAAATACTCTATTTGAAAAACAGGACATTTCCAACAAAGTCTTTCTGACCCATTCCTACTTCATAACCATAAGAAAAGAAAACCAAAGTCTGACTCAGGATTAGAAACTGGATATTCACCACATTTCAGCTACAGTTCATCACTTTAAAATCAAGCCCAGTGTTGTCAAAATAGACCCCACCTTAGCAAATACCAGAAGTGACAGTTTTAACGCCAGCCTGTACAACATATTATTCTTTTCCTTTTTATTAGGAGAGTGGCCTGGAAAATATCAGACGTTTCATTTGCTTTGCAAAACAAGAAAACCAGTGCTGAGAGGAGGTCAGGGTAAGCAACGACTCTGAAACAATTAGAGTCCTGGACTCTGGGGGCCCCAGGGATCAAGAAACCCTGGTAATGGAATTTGTTGGTTTCAAACAAGCACGTATTGTAACTGCAGTTTCAGGGTCTAATCCAACTGCTATCAATGTCAATGGAAAGACTCCTACTGATTCAGGAATCAGGCGCTTCATGCTGCTTGCTATTCAGCAATTCATTTCTTGCGTGCATTTTGTGGTACAGAGCAATTGACAAGCCAGGTATTTTACTGCTACAGCCTGAGCAATTACAGGGGAGAGGGTTAAAGTCCATATACTTTGATGGTGTTGAAATATAGTCCTTTCTAACAAATGCCCATATTCTGTATCTCATCTGTTACAGGTACATTCACATATGTTAACATACAGACCTGGACATCAATCCCATGGTTAATAAGAAAAATGAAAATAACCAGATGTTTGTTTCTCAAAGTTCATGTTGACCTAAAACATTCCATCCAATAATTTATGATGTTGCTAAACCTAAATATTTCTAAGAGGAAGTATAATCTCCAGCCTCTGCAAAGCACTTTAGGCCTCCCAGAATAGAAACTGTTATTCTAGAAACATAGTATGAACATACTTGTGGATAAACTTCAATTTCCCTTCTAGTGAATTTTATTGTTTCCCATTTGTTCCCAGCAGCAGAGGGAAGGCTCAAAGCAGTAAAAACTGAAGTCAAGTGCATTCCCTGCTAGGTTCTGTTATTTCCCACAAAACTTTTCTATGAATAAACCTACGTGAATGTATCAAATGTATCTGATACATTCAGGAATATATTTCCAGAATATATCCTCTGATCAAGAGGTTAAATATAGTCATAGGAAAAAAATTATCAGGATTTAGCTTTAATCTGTTCCCATCAACAATTAAATATTTTCCTCTTATTTAATTAAAAACTACTTCCAGGAGGTAAATGAAATGACAGTTTTTCAAGGTGGGTTTAACAGAAAACTACTTATTGCACGGGTGTCACCACAGATGATTACAGCTCTTTAAAATACAGACAACATGGACAGAGTTACACAGAAACTGTCCAAACTGGGGCCTGGAGCACTTTCCCTATGAAGACAGGCTGAGGGAGTTGGTGTTGTTTAGCCTGGAGAAGAAAAGGCTCTAGGGAGGACTTACAGCACCTTCTAGTACCTAAAGGGAATTGACAAGAGAGCTGGAGAGGGACTTTCTATAAGGGCATGTAGAGATAGGACAAGGCTTTAAATTGCTTTAAACTGAAAGAGAGTGAGTTTAGATTAGATATTAGGAAGAAATTCTTGACTGTGACTGTGGTGAGGCACTGCAATAGATTGCCCAGAGAAGTTGTGGACTCCCCATCCCTGGAAGTGTCAAGGCCAGGTTGGATGAGGCTTTGAGCAACCTGGTCTAGTAGAAAGTGTTCCTCCCCATGGCAGGGAGGTTGGGACTGGATGATCCTTGAGGTCCGATGGATTCTATGAAAACCAATTTGAGTAGCAGATCTCAAAGATTCTCATCTGAGAAAAATGTAGGAATAGAAAATGAAGTTATCCGTACCCACAGATTATCCACTTTAGGTTTCTCAGGGTTTGTAATCAGTGTATGTTGACCATTTTACTTCTGCATTTGCATTCCAGCTTTGAATCAATTTTTTCAAAAGAACTGTCTGCATTGCTGGCAATCATTAATAAATTGTGTCATGTGAAGTAACAGGAAAATAGACATTTTACCATGCTTGACCCATGTTACATAAAACCCAGCTGATGATTCCCATGGAATTTATCCTCCAATTTAAGACAAAGTGACATGGGAACATGAAAGTTACACAGAGCTCAGAAAGATGTGATGGTTGGGTTTTTTCCATTTCTGCTGACTTCCTTTCAAAAGTAAAACTTTTCTTGTCATGTACTGGAGTGATTTGCTCAGAAATGCAAAAAGGCACGTGTGTCTTAATGGTTCATCTTCCATTCCCATGTCTTCAAATATGCTTTCAGGAAAATGGAAATACCTCGTTTTTACAGTATCTGTAACTAAAATACTGAAGTGCAGAGATCCAGATCCAAAATGAACAGCACTGACTCAAGAAGTAATGCTAAAGATCAAACAGAAGGAAAAATGTTACTTCTGTCTCCAGATGACCAGAGCTGAGGCAGGCGAAGAAGGGAATAAGAGACATACTCATACATCTCTCCATTCAGGTGCATAATACCCCACTGATGCCAAGGGAAGGCTATCATTCTTATAGCATTAAATGTGAATATTTAAACCCCTGTAAAATATGGGCCCACTGGGTCAGGGCATATTCCAATGTAAATAGTAAATCCTTGAATTTAAATACCTATATTATGAAGAGTGTTACATATAGTTCTATTCCAAATATATTCCATGGAATTCACATAATTGAGGGCTGAAGCTGTGGAAATAGATAATTACAAAATAATGATCCACGCATTATTTCTTCCACAATCTTCTGATTTACTCTTCTGTTCAGAAAAGCATTCCTGCCACTCCACTAACCAGTCAAGTTGCAAATCTCTTCCACCAAATTAACAGCCTTTCCTTTAGAAGAATTGCCATATGTGGCCACAACTATGTGTAAGAAACATCTAGAAATGCATATTGCACATACAATCTGAAATAACTCCTACTACACAATTCAACAAGGGTGTCTCAGCCTCAGGGGCAGACTGATGTAAGAGGTTCTCTGAAGAGCCCTTGAGCAAATTCTACCACACTGAAGTTCAAGTGTCCTTTGTACAGGGATACACAAATCCCAAACTGTGTACAACGGTGTACAAGAACTTAACTTACACTAGTCTTTTGTCTGGCTTTAGCAGCTTGTTGGAAAATTCACTGATGATTACCAGAAAGCTCAAGTTAGGAGGCAAGCATTTTCCATCTACTCCAGTAGCTCCCTGAAAAGCAAATTCAATCCCTTCCCTGTTGAAAGAAAAACAAAAGAACAGAGTAATAAAACAGACAACTACAAAACAAAAGCAATGACCATGGACAAGGTGATGTTACATGGCACATACTTGTGGATCATGGCTATAGATTCTCTAGATTTCACTTGGTCCCAACCAAATGTTAGTGAAAAGCGACGAGCAAGTTCTTTGATGTTTGTAAAGGAAGCAGAGGAGAAGTCCACACCACTACTGCTGTCTTGGCTTTCTGCATGTGTCTGAAATAGCTGCAAGAGAAGTCTCAGATAAGCAAATACAGGTAATCCTACAGGCAAACAAAGCATCAGGCAGACAGAGACAGGCACAGCAAGCAACAGTCTCCTCACACAGACAGAAGCCTTACAGAAAAGCAGGTAAGTCGTGCTTCTGAAGCACATGAATGGAACAACGACAAGGAACTGACACAAAGGACACTGCTGTGTTCATAAGACAGGCACAAATCAAGAAACAGAAATAAAAAATTATATGCATAGAGAACCGATTCCTGAAGATGACGGTCCCACTGATCCCATCTCCTCTTGGGTCTTCTGAACCAAGCCCCAGAGGCCTAATTGGCCTGAGATGCTTTCACAGTAGCACAATGCAGATACAAAGCAGCAAGTTTGGCAGCACCACAGTCCAATTTCAGAGAGTAAGAGTAGCTCAAAAGCACATCTTGAGCTCAATTAACTGTGCTTTGGGGTTTTTTTTTCTAATAGAATATGGAAGTAGCTTGTTCTCATCAACCTGTTAACTTTCAAGGTCAAGCAAAGGCCAAAAAGGGCCTGTTGTCTATGTGATACCTAAACACAAAGTCCTGACTGTGTCAGCAGAATATATGTAGCCAAATGCTGCTTAGACTGATCTAAGCTCAGATTTCAAGGGCTGGGTCGCAGATCTAAGCCCCTGGCAGTGTGTGTGAAATAAGCAAGGCTCATGTGTCAGTATCCCCGGGAGGAGCCTGCTCTCTGGATTACAGCAGGACTCCAGGCTAGAAGCAGCTCTGGCCACGGGCAGAGCTGGCAAAAGCAGCTGCTAAAATAGCTAACTGGCTATCAGTCAGCAGCTGCAAGCCCCAGCAACTGAGACCCTTTAGAAGAGCTGCAACCCACTTTCCTCCAGAAAAAAAAAGCTGACAATACGGGGGAGGGTTGGAGGTGACCAGACACAGGCACATCCATGGTTCCTCAAATTCAAAAGGAATTAAGGTAGTCTGTAAAACACAGCATAATATCCGTAACATTTGTTAAGGTTAAGAGACACTTACTGTGTCCCAAGAAACAATTCATAATCAGTTCTAACATACTATGCATTGGAAGCAAATGTAATGATTTGAAAGGAGTTTTAATTATGACATGCAAAAACAACATAAACATAGAAAGTGCAGGAAAGGAAGTAATTTCTGTCACTAGGTTTTCTAATGATTTTGAATAATTATGGCATGAAGGTAAAAATCTTCACTGTGAATACAGCTATCATAAGAGCCCCTAGCCTCTTGCTTTAATCTTAACCTTACCTGCTGCAGACAGAGAATCAGTGTCTTGGCACTCTGAATTTTGTTACTGTGCCTCGTCTTGCTTAACGTTTCTTTAATTATGTCTCCAAAATCACTGTAGGTCTATCAACAGTAACAAAACAATTGAGAATTATCATTCCCCTTCTTTAGCACTGGGAGTACACAAACCACATGATTGTTCAAGTGACACAGGAAGTCCCTAAAACACTCCCAATATCAGAACATGCAAGTTAAAAGATGAAAACTGGACTTTCTATAGTATTTCATATGTAAAGCAATGGTATGCTCCTTTAAGAGTAATCCCCCCTTTGAGTGGGGATCAAAGTTACATCGAAATTGTTAAGTATTGATAACTAACTGATTGTCAATTCTTAATTCATAATTGATTGTTAATTCTTGTAAAAGAGCAAAGCCTCATCAGGAGAGAAATAGAGTTTTCTGTAATTTACCAGTGCTTGCCAATGAAGCAAAGGACAAGATACATAATATTCAGGTATTTCCAAAATTCTGTCAGTTGACTCAAGGAAACTGCCCACTCTAATGTTCTTGACCCTCCTGAAATCCCCTTCAGAGTGGCTGAAGCTCTACTAAACCCTGGTCATCTAAACCCTGGGACTCATGTGAAATGTAGACATCTGCATATAGACTGTGTGAGCTGTATGAAATAAGCTGACCACTTCAGTGTGAGAACCTCAATAGCTGCAACACTCCCCAGCCATGAACTGCTGCTCTGCAGTGGCCTCTCTGGAGAAGCTGAGGAGCAGATTCTGGATGTGTCCAGACAGACACGTCCTCTCCACAATTTTCAGTCACTTTGTCTGCAGTGAGGTACCTTTGTGGAACCAAGAGAGGAGATCTGCCCCACTCCTGCTTGATTTTATAGCCCTTTTGTGATTATACCAGGATTCTGAGCCATAACACTATTAACACCTAATCTTTCACAAACATTGGAGACACTTTCAAAAACTAAAATGCACTGATAGGACAAACAACCTTATCTAAAACATTACCTTCACATAATACTTATAGATCTCAGCGGCTGCAGTCATCTCTACCACATTATACACTATTAACTTGCAATATGCTGCAAGAAGACTCCGCTTTTTGTGCAAGTCATCAAGTTTGCAACTTTCATCCTTTTCCTCTTCTGTCAGATCTAGGGAAACAAAAGAATTGAAGCTTTGTTCTATTACTTTATTCAAAGGTATCTCAATTTAAATGACCAACTTTCACCTAAATAGCATAGACTCAGCTGTTCAGTAACAGATGCCAGTGCTCATTCTTGTGTATATCAGAAAACACAGGTTTGTTCCCATTTCAAAGCTGCAGCTGATAACACAGTGAAAACACAGTCTTCTTCCACAGTCTTCTGCTCTGATCTTCACAGGGCTTTGGCATTTCCACTAGTCAGAATCTCCTAGTACAACACTGCTCACAGCTACAGAACTGAACCAGCATGCAGAATAAAAGGCACAAACACACCAAATGGAAGGGATCAGAAAAATTGCAACCACGTTTTTTTTTCTAGAATAAAACAGATGCTAAAAAAGCAGCACATAACTCATCAGAAACCTTACAAAAGTTGTCACACATAGTCAACAAGAATTCCAATGAATTCTCCAAGTGCTTATCAACAAGAGTGAAAGGAAAAAAAGTCATTTAATAGCATTAAGAACATATTAAGCATCTGGAACGTGAGTTAATTACTAGCTGGATAACTCATGGGAAACAGATACTCTTAAAAGTATTCCAACAGTGCTACGAAGGTGCTTGGGGAGAGCTTCTTGCAGCAGGAGAGCCAAGAAACACTCTTTCCTGCTACACATGAAAGCTATCAGCTACCTAAAGACTTCAGTCTCTGACCTATAATTTTCATGTGGACTGTTTCTGCTTCTAGAATGACTGTGGGCCTGGAAACAAACATAAGGCAAATGAATGATCACAAGTATCTGAAAATTAGAGTTTAAACTGGAATGAGACAGTTACCAGCTGTGCACACAGACAAGCACACATATAGCATCACAAAATCATTTGTTCAGGAAGGAATCTGCAATGGGATGACAGGGATCCTTTGTGGGGAGAACTGACAAACTGAAGGCATCATAGAAAAAAGGTTTGAAACAGATCTCAGGCTGTCTAACCCAAAGCAGGATCAATTTTATCAGTTTCAAGTACATTACATACACAACCTGAAACATAACCTGCTTCAATAACTCCCACAACTAGGCTATTACAACCTACTTGTGCAATCTTTTCAACCTACTTGTGCAATCTTTTCTACTTATCTTTACTAATACAGATTCTCTCACTATCTCTCTGTTGCAACTTTGGCCCATCAGTGGTTCTTGCATATACACCATGACCCAAGGAAGTGTAGTGCCCAAAACTGAGCAGAGAACTCCATCTGAACAGCTGAAGAACAAGAGTTAGAAAGAGAAATCTAGAACAATGCTTGTTTTGTCAAAGCACGACACTTGAACTTGGCCTCAGAACCACAATGAACAATCTATTTTCAAAATACTCCCAAAAGAAACCAGCCTTCTTAATTACAACCTCAATACAGCATCCAAATGCATTTGAAAAAGGCAGTAGAGCAACAAATATTATTTCCCACTGGACTGAGGTAGTATCCAACCCTGAGGAAAAGGACTTGGGGGTGTTGGCTGATGAGAAGCTCAACATGACCCAGCAATGTGCACTCACAGCCCAGAAAGCCAACTGTGTCTTGGGCTGCATCAAAATCAGCCCAGCTGCCCCCTACTCTGCTCTGGTGTGCTGTGCCCTGCTCTGGGGTCCTCAGCATAAGAAGGGAGATAGACCTTCTGGAGTGAGTCTAGAGGAGGGTCATGAAGATGCTCAGAGGGCTGGAGCACCTTGCCTATGAGAACAGGTTGAGAGACTTGGGGTTGTTCCACTTCAAGAAGGGCAGGTTCTGAGGAGACCCTGTAGCACCTTCCAGTACTAAAACAGGGCCACCAAGAGAGCTGGAAAGGGACTTTTTATAGCAGCATGTAGTGATACAATGGGGAATGGCTTTAAACTGACAGAGGGCAGATTTATTTCTTAGATATAAGGAAGAAATTCTTGACTGTAGTGGTGGTGAGGTACTGAAACAGGTTGCCCAGACAAGCTGTGGATGTCCCATTCCATGTTCAAGGCCAGGTTGGATGGGGTTTTGAGCAACCTGGTCTAGTGGAAGGTGTCCCTGTCCATGGCATGGGGGTTTGGAATTAGATGATCATTAAGGTCCTTTCCAACCCAAACCAGTCTGTAATTCTGTGAAACCTGCCCCACAGCCCCAAAATCAAAATTCACTGGTCCTTTACTTTAATGGCTTAGAAGGGTCCATGCACTGACAGTCACACTGCAATACTGCAAGGCCTTCCTCTAACACCGTCATCTGGACCATGAAAGTCAGTCTACCAAACACTTTTACTCATCCAGCCCTGCTTTACTTCGGCCCTTTTCATCCTACAAGTAAATTGGCATATGTATTCTGTGCTTAATCGGTACAGATCAAAGAATTACAGGTTTTTTTGTTTGTAAAGGGGCCCAACCAGAAAAAAAACAAAGTAACTCACAAAACAACAAAAACAAAAGCAAGACCAGCCCTTTTCCCTGATACATTCACTGCAGATGACAAATGATAGCAAAAATGGTACATTGTTTCTCCAGTGATGAAGATGTCTAACCTTTTCTTTCCTCTTCTTCATCTATGAAAACGTGTTCCTGGATAAACGAAAACAGTTTTTCCTGAAGTGGTGTGTTAGGAAGATAACCTAGAAGTCCGACTGCTTCTTCATTATTATTTGAATCCAGGTGACTCAAAATCAGCAACCAGTCACAGAGTATCATGAAGGCCTGTATCAAGCAAACAAAGCCATAGAAGGATTTAGAGACCATGTTACTTTTCCTGCCAATTCCACTTCACATTTCCATCAATCACAATCAAGTTTCCATCCCACTTCTTCCTTGCAAACTAAATATTTCTCTTTGCCTCAGCTGTGGTGAAATGCCCCAGCTAAATCCTTAAAAAACTTGTACCTTAGGATGCAGTGTATACAAGTATCATGCATGATTACCACCTAAAGATTTTTGAAGTTCCGTGGGCAAGAAGAAGAGCTCTATTATGTTGAAACATCCCTCTTTTAACACATGAACCACTGGACAATTTCTCCATTTTTTTAAGTAATATTCATAACAAGATATTAATGAAGCAATGATAGCAACCAGTACACTGACAAGTCTAATCAGAAAACACAATGATTTTCATTCAGATTCAGGACTTGATTCTGCAGATGGACTCATGCAGACACAAATCTATGCTTGACTAAGCACTAGCTTGTAGCACGTTAACTAACATAACTTTAATTTTCATTTTAAATAAATAGTTGAAGACTGGGTTTTTTATGTGTTATTTCTCTGCTAAGAGACAAAAACATAGCAAAAATTTAATAGAAGGACACACCAGTATGAAAAAAAAGGCAGGCATTTAAAAGGAGGTCTGAGCACAAATGCTTGTTGAGTGATAGAGAAACACGAACCTTTTCTCTTACATCTCTTTCCTTATGCTGGAGGAAGCATGTGCAAATCTGACTGAAACGTCTCAGCTCCCTTCTTAATGGGAAAAGAGTCTCCTAAAAACGCATTTAGGAAAAATGAAAGGACCAATATGTTAGAGACTATGACTGAACAGAGAATTACAGAACAAACAACAGTTGCATCTTTCTTCCACTCTTATTATTCATTTAAGATAGCACAGCTGATGACATGATGAAAGAAGCTGGCATTTCACAGAACAGCTTACTAGCTATGAACAACTGCATCTGTCACAGTTGCTGAGGCCAGTGGAATTCAGCAAGTCACAAACTCTTTGTTTCTCCATCTGTAGGGAGGGCAGCACATATTCTCCTATTCACTTCATCTTATCTGTATGAAGCAGTGATAACAATGGAAGTAGAGTCATAAAAAACCTCTAGTCCACCCCACCTAATGTTCAATGTGCATTGCCTTCTGGAGTTGGTTTTCTCCCTTCCTCCCCTGATGACTACAGAGGGAATGGAGTTTAACTTTGGCACTCATAAACTTAAGACACCATTCTTTGTTAAGATGAATCCAGCATGGGAGACTATTTGGTTTGCTCACAGCCACACAAAAGACTTTCTGATCCTCCACCAGGTCCCAGCTGCACTGCATTGAGCTCTGAGCAGTCAGTGTAAGAGGAATGCCCTTACGAGAGAGCCAGATTTCATGCTATGCAACTCTGCATTTGTAAGAAAGGGGATCCATCCCAGGACACGCTGAGGAGAACCGGGTGAGGAGCAGTACATTGCCTTAACACTGCTAGGGGAGGAGCAAGGGGGAAATAACAGAGCCGCTGTCCAGGAAATATTTTTTTTGCTCTTGGAACTTCTCTATCTGCCAACATCCAGTTTTGGCCCTGCCGAGTGGGCCGTCACATCTGCTTCCAATCAAAATCTGCTCCCATATGAAAGGCCAAATTAAAAAATGTGTTGCCCCATTACCAGTGGAGCTAACCGTGTCTGGAGTGAAAGGCAGAACACATTAGAGCAGTGAGAGATGTGGACATCCACGCAGGAATGGAATGGGACGGGAATAGACAGTGAATCAGTGGCCAAATGGGTAACCTCCCAGCTAGCGTTTCTCACACAAATGTCCGTGTCAGCGCCCTGTCCTGTATGCACAGGAGCACCAGGGAAGGGGACAGAATGACAGAAGCAGCAGCACTCAGTGGAGTCAGAAATCACCATGAAGAGGAGCCCCACAAGTACACATTCACATGGGAAACAAAACATAAAAGAGTTTTCCTTTCCGGTGTCTTAAACTAGACTTTCTTCTGAAACACCTGCTAGAGCTTGGTACTTTATAAATTATGAAAGTAAATGGTCAACCAATGAGAAAATTACCACTTTCCTCGACCTTTCTGACAGAAATATGTAGGTAAATCAAGAAAAAAAAAGAAACAAAGCTACAGAATGTCCTGGAGTTTTCACTGAATATTCTCTGTTGCTTAAAACAAGAAAACAACAAATTCTTTGGCAGTGAGACAAGTTCCTTATCTCCATCAAGCCCCAGGAATTCAATACACATGTTTTGCAGTAAAAATAGCGGTGAACCATTGTTCCTGCAGACTGAAAAAGCACACACACTTTAAAAGAAAAAAAAAAGAGAAGAGAGAGAGAAAATGCCTCAATTCAATTCGGTTTCCTCAAGAAAATAGACAAACTATCTTCTTATAAGCTTGTTTTTCCAAGAAATCTCAGAACAGGAAAATTAACTTCAACTTTTATAAGCACAACTCTGGGTTTCAAAATTACATCAGTGGCCAACCTTGGGAGAATTTTCTGAAACAGCAGCTAGTTGCCACAGGAGAGAAAAATATGTGCACTGGAGAGCTGGCAAGATAATCTGCAAATAAAAACACATGACCTTTATTTACATGAAAGGCTCAGCAGCAAAAAGTTTAGGACTAAACAAAGCATTCAAGCCTGACATTCTGCATGCTGCATGCTGCTTGCATGAACATTTCCCAGTTGTATTCAGATCCTTAAAATAAATTCAATAGGTTTACACACAAGCAAGCATTGCCCCCTGAGAAACTTCATTGCTAAGGTGCTGCTTCTGCAGAACTTCTCTGACATCTTGATGCGTTCAGGGGAAAGTAACCCACGTACCAAAAAGTGTGTTCCCAGAGGCTCACTTTAGCTTAGCTCCTTGGGATTTCTTTGCAGCCTTAGATGAAAGGCAGACTCCTCCAGAGGCCAGTTCAGAGCAGAAGCCAAACCTTGGTGCTCTGATGCTCCATCTAAAGGAGTCCACCTCTACCCATGAGCTGCAGGCTCTCTCTACTCAACTAAATTTCACCCCTTCCCAAAAAACCCCCAAGTTCTCTCGTGCAAACAGGGGCTAGTTAACATTCATAACTACTAAAGTATTTCACCTTGCAATCCTAGAATATACAACTCCATCTTGGCACAAACAATGTTTGAGTTGAGGCAAACAGAAAACCAAAAGGCTGCAGTTGAGACAACTGGTAATTATAAACCACTACAACAAGAGTCAACATGTAGGCAACAGGTCCAAAGTATTCCAATTTCGGGTTACATGCAATCTAAAAGGGGCTCCTCACAGTCCCAGCAATTTCATATGTACTGAAAGTGAGACCGTGCAGTCACTGGCAGTACTAAACATAACAAAGAATCAATCCAGATGTCAGATGATTACCACAGTTCTGAAAAAATCTCCAAAATTAATTAATATAAAGGCATTAATTTACAGATTCCAATAACGTTATACCAAAGACAGCCTCAGTTTCCCAGATTGAGATAAGGACACAGTATCTTCCTGTCTCATAGGACTTTGATATATAAGATTATTTAATACTTCACATTTCTTTGTGCTTTCGTCAAGAAAAACATCTTTCAATGTTAAATATTAACTACTCACCAGAACAGGCAAACTGCCATGTTCCATTTCAAACATCAGGAACCTTAAAGTCTTGTCATACAGATTCCACTTGGTGAGATCATGGGCACTGCAGGTGAAAAAGAAATAACAATGATACACTAAGCAAGAAATGAAGACTCACCTGATCAAACAGGTTAAATGTATCCTATTTTTGCCTTCATATGATGTATAGCAATAACATTAAACAACTAAATATTAATTATAAGGGGGAAAAAGTAAGTTTTCATCATCTAACACTGCAACCTTTAGACCACAGCTTTATAGTCTGCATTCCTACCACAAAACTGCAGTGTTATGAGGAGAGGAAAAAGAAGCTTGAGTTCTGTATCTTTTGCTATACTTTACACATACTCTTTAAGTGCCCAAAAGGTCTAAAGAACAATTTCCTCAGCCCACTATAAATGACTGTTTCTAATAGTCTTGAGTATTCTTAACTCAACATTAGACTTCTCTTTGCAAAATCAAAGTAGCCCCAGAACGCTTGACAGGAAAAAGACACATTGCGAAGAAGGCCTAATTCCCCTAACCTCTGTACTATCTTACATGAAAATTCATCAATCTCTGGAAAACCAAGGTTTTGAGAAATCATCTTTTAACAAAAGATGATCAGATAAACTAAAAATAAAAAGCAGACTACATCTGCTGCAAAGAATGATTGCATTCACTATACCTTCTTCAGACTGACCACCAGTGTTGTCAGTAAAGCTGTGGAAAAACATCCAGCTAGGACAGAGGCACCACAGGGGATCTCTGCGTCCACTGTGACATCTCAATTCTGTAGCACACACTTCTCAGTCACATTAGGGCTGATGCACAGTAATGAGTCCAAAAATAATTCCATATCCAAGTGTACAGTTCTATTAAGAAGAAACTAAACCTTGTAGCACCTCTCATAGGTATCACTTTCATTCTCTTGTGAAAACTCCACTAAACCCAACAAGCAATTCTCACTTTGCATGTGTAAGGTTGACACTTTAAGTATATGGGAACATAAATTGTGTAAATAAACATCTCACTTATGAAAAGCTGCTACTCTTCTCAAAGTAGAATGCATCCGGGATATTTCTCCTGCGTCCGTACAAAATCCTCCTTCCTAAATCATGGAAGTTTGGGAAAGAGAAAGGATATTAGCCAGTGTGGGCCAAGGCAGCTACTGTGTTCTCTTCCCAACCAACCCACAAGCTTGGATCACTCTCCTCCAGCCCCAGCACCTTCACTTTAAACCACGCTACTCATGTCTTACTCTGCAGTAAAAAGAAAACAACACAACTGCACAGAAATTTTGTATAAGGGCAAATCCCTGTCACCAATGGCAGCCTCCACAGAATGCAGTACTGCTAACACAGAGTAAAGAGTAGCAATTAGTCTAACATGGTCCTTCACACAGTTGTTAAGGATCTCTGGAAAGCTAAGTGTTCACATGGTGCTGACCTTCCTTGCTTCCAGCTGCCAGATCACATTTAAAGATAGCTAAAAATATATTAAATACTTTCCCATAGATGCAATTGCTGTAGTTTCCACAAGTATACTATGTGATTCTAGGGGACGAAATATACAACCAGGAATTAGAAGGGAGGAGTTCCAGGAGAAAAATCTCTTTATTTAGATATAGATCACACTACGGAGGAGTCGAAGAATCCCTGGTCTTGCACTTATCTTGTATCTCATAAGTACACATTCTCCCACATTGACATAGATGTCTATTTAAGACCAATAAAATTAATCCAATCTGAGGTTAGGGGATTTTTTGGCTTGACACATTTTGCAATATCCCTGTGTCCAATAAAAACCTGCCAGTGTTAACTCTCATACCATGACATGACACCTGTTCATGACGGCACAGTTGATCAGATCAGCTGCAGGCTTCTGTTGTTCAGCTCAGCCAGCAAGCTATTCATATCCCCACCAGCTGTTTCTGCTTTTTAGACCTAATGAAAAGCTTTGAGGGAGACTGCAGTCCTCTTTCAAGGGGAAAGTCATTATTTCAAAGACCCTCAAAGTTATACAATCTGCATTACAGACTGCTGTTTGCTATTTTTTTTCCCTTCTTCCCAAGTGACAGCACAAAGGGCATCCTGTGTACAGTCAAATATGGAGAACCACAGAACTGTACCTTTCTGGGAAGAGCCTCATCACCTATAGATCAACAGCACTTATTAGCTGATTTTGCACATAGTATCTTTGGCCCAGTACTGGAGTAACTACAAAGCAACTACAGACCTCAGGTCCAGAATATCTGGTGCAGCACTTTTGTTCCTCACAAGTACACATTCTCCCACACTGACACAGATCAACAAAATAATTCTGATCTGAGGTTGGGGGACCTTTAGGCTTGACACATTTTACAACATCAGCTTCCAATAAGCGCCTGCCGGAAGACATACAATGCCCTCTTGGTGGTGTGGACTACCTTGTTTATTATTTTCCCCACTCTATTCCTGCCAAAATACACTGCCAAAATATATCTGCTTCATTAAAACGTGAAGAACCATTCTTTTCAGAGGTGCAAACCCATCTTTTAGAGTTCTGCCTCCTTCAAGACGAAACAGCAGGCAAAGAATAGTTCCATATCCCCCTTAATTTTGTCTTCCTTTTTTTTCCTAGGGAAACAGTCTGCTTACCCCTCAATGAGTCACACTCACCTTTTGCCAGAAGCAAACTAGTAGCTGGTTAAGCTGATCCATCAACTCATCTATCATTTGAGTTCGAGCACAATCCACCTGACTATAGATGGCAATTTCTTCACTGCAGAGGATATAGTAAGTCCTGGAGGAAGCCTCAAGGACAGACATGTTGGAGTGTTTGGCCACAATGTCTTTTATCTCTCTCAGCAAAGCATCCAAATGCTGCAGGTGATAAAAGGGGTATTTTAGGTAAATTGTACAAAAATCGTCCTATGCTTTAAATCATTTCACTAGGCCCATATATCCTTATAGGTCACATAAACAAGATGAAACAAATGCCAGTCTAAGGAAGAGAGGGGTAGGATTAGAGGACACAACTTTTTTTTTCTGTGTTTATAGCTCTTTTTCATTATTATGTCTCTGGATCTTCCTAAAGAATGAAGCAACTGCTTCATTAACTTAACTGCTTTAAGTTCTACTTTAGCAATACATGTTTAGCACTACACAGGAAATAAAAGATGCCTTCCCAAAGGACAGGTGTGTCTCCAAACAGTGGAAGCTGTCTCCCTCAGCAATGGAGAACGGAGAATGTTTAGGACCACGTCAGTGACTGGGTCTTCGCTCTTAGTGGGAGAGGTAACTTGTGCCATTCTGCTGACTCGCTCTCTTCCAGTTCAAGTTCTGGGCTGAAATTAACCTCAGAGTGTTTGCCTAACACTACCGCCCTGTAAACATCCCTGCTTAAGAATACATTAAGCTATTTCAAGGATTTCATCTATCCATTTCTGACCATCCCTTTCCCATCAGCAGATATATTATCTCCATTCTTATCTTTCAGTTACTGTCATTCCCCAGCAGCTGGGAGTCAACCCTCACAGAGAATGAAACCTATTCTGTAGTAAACTCCTGGGAGACACCAACTTAGACACATGGCATAACCCACCCTCCCTCCAGCCAGGAATGAAAAAATCCAGGGCTGGGTCTACCACACAAAACCATAAATCGTTACCCACCAAGGCCAGACACAGAGGATCAGAACTGACAAGCACTAAGGTTTTTCTTTGCAGCTCCAAATCAAAAAGTAAAGCCTGAAAGACCACTTTCCCTAAGGTATGAGACCATTTCATTGTATTTCAACAATTTCCTACTTGTTCCAAATCCCATTAAACTCCCTACACTGTCACATAAACTTAGTATATTCCACATGAACCGATTACCCCAATTCCTATTCACCTTTTCTAGATGTCCCGTACTGTAAACATCTAAATCATAATACTGAGGAATCTGCAGAAGATTTGCCACTTTTTGTGCATCTGTTGAATACTGCAGGGAAAAAACAGGATATGAGTACATTGCAGGAATTTTAATGAAATATTTAACATGCATTCACAGAGCAGCTGTTAGTTACCTTTGCCAAGAGCTGAGGAAGCACCATAATAAAGTGTTCAGTAATTTTGGTACAATCTTCCAATTGTATTTTCTTCTCTTTTATTGACAAAATCTGCAGATAAAGCATTTGGTTTCAATTATAAAATCTCTGAGATTTGAGTGGAATTTTACATGTAATCCAAGCTTAACTTACATTGCATTGTCTCAAGCATATCAAGCTAAGATAGAGATACTTTTCCATGAAGAAAACCAGATGCTTTTTTTTTTTGTTAACCTTAAATTAGATGCAAATTGCTGAACAGCTATATGTCATGGATAAAACGCTCATCATTTGTCAATAACATGCTTCAAGTGGCTCTCCTCTAATGCTCATCTCCTTCAACATCCACTTCTAATAAGATCTAGTGGTGAAAAGACATTGCAACATTTCAGAAAAAAAAGCTAATTTATTTCCTAAGATACACCTGCAACTAGGAATAAGCTGTCTGGCAAAGTACACAAGGCAAAGATAATGTGATAACAGGACAATAAATAAGACTAAGATGCACTGACTTTTTTGGCTGCACCTCTGCCCACTGGAGGATGACCTTCAGCTGCTTCTCTGACTGTTGCAAGGATGATTTCGATGAGAGCACTTTCCTGGGCATCGCTCAGTGCTGGAAGTAAATCAGTCTCAGCATCACACAAAAGAAAAGTGAAAATGCAGCAAATACTGTTGTAAAGCCTACTCATTTACCTGAGCAACTGTGGAAGGACACTAAAGAAAGGGAGATGTACTTTGTTACATAAACAGCTAGACATGTCTGACTTCATTTGAAGAAAGTTATTTTCTACATTTACTGAATGCCATTAATCCCTTAATGGCTAAACTTTTTTGGGCAGTTAGGCTTGCAAAAACACAGGCAGTTTTAATGAGGTCTCCTACTGACTAGTGTCTCATTTAGGAGAAACCTCCTTCTTTGAGAAGCAGAATGTTCTAACTCACTGGGTCTACAGACTGATTTTAATCACACAACCAGCTCCAGTTCTAACACAGCAACTATTCATAGAATCATATAATGGTTTGGGTTGGAAGGGACTTTAAAGATTTATTTAAGTTCACTTCAAAATAAATCTACAAAAAAAACCTCTAGTGTTAGATGTCAGTGAACTCAATATTACTCATTTTCTTCTGAGGCAGGAACAAAAGCCTGACAATAACTGCATTTCAATCTATTAATACTTTTAGATTCTTAAGCTTTGGAGAAACAAAGTGAACACTACATAAGCATTATGGCTTAATTACACAAGTCTTCTTGCAAAGTTTCTAAACTAACATTACAGAAATACAGAATACTAAATAAAACAAATATGTTGATATAAATATTACATGAGCAGTGCATTGAGTTGCATCTGCTTTGTGACACTTGGGGACTGCAATTTGGGACCAAATGGTACTGCAATATGAAATGATCCTAAACTAGCTAAGGCAAGGTTCAAAAAACACTATGGGGAGATTCATTCAGACAAAACTAAGTTCTTTGTTTACCCACCTTCTCCATCTTCTTCAGCATTTTTTAATAGAAGAGTGGTCATGCATTCCCAGTCCTTCAGGAATTTGCCTGCCCAATCCCACAAGCTGTCTATTAGGTATGCAACATGTTTGTGTAGCTAGGGATTAAAAACACAAGCTTATAGAAGCAAGCACATCACTAAAAGAAATACAGCTTCATATGTTCCTCTCCCTTTGTCCAATGACAAAGCTCTGCCGTTTACACATATATTCACATCCAGTAGTCCAACATATTTAGTTTGAGGCCAATCAATATTTAAACACCATGTCTTCCATCTGATACAAAGCATGAAGGTGGGGTGAAAAAGCAGGAAAAGCAGGCCAAAAATATTTTATTTTCTCTTTTTTAATACAAATTTAAATTTAATTTAAATAATCTCTGAAACTAGCTTCTGCATTGCTTTATATTGCTGACCATAACAGCTAAAAATCCAGTCACAGGACTAGGAACAAGTCATCTATAAAATTCTTTGCAGAAAAATTCAAAACTGCTGTGCCTGAGACACTTTGGCCAGATACAGGTCTGCACCACTGCAAAAGCTAAACATGAACTGTTTATCAGCACTTAAGCTGATAAAACTCTCAATAAAACTACAGGTTTTGCTCAGCATGGAGCCATGGTACAGCAACCCACATCTACCTGCAGAAAGACACAGACACATTCCAAAAAACCCTCACTTGGTGGTATTAGTCTTTCAGCTTGCTTCCAGAAACTGCTTCAGCACTGATTCTCCCCATTAGCACACTTGTAAATTAGTTTTAATACAACAGAACAGAAACTGATTCATTAAAAGCTTAACCTAGAGAGTAAAAACATTTCAAACACCAAACATTTTGGAGCTCACCAACAGAAATTGCTTTCAAAAGAAAGAAAATAATTGATTTAACATGCAGCACTCAATTTAAGAGGCTTACTACAGGGGCTGTTCTCCTCACCTCATTCTCCAGGAAAAAGTGTATTAATCTTTTCAATTGGTCAGTACTCGCCCCAAACTTTCCTCCTCCTTTGGGCTGAACTTCTTTATCTCCCTCATGACTAAGCAGCCTGCCAACAGAAAAGGAAGTCAGTCCAGTTCTGCCACATTCTCCTTACACTCATTTACCAATGAAACAGTAATTCTGTCAAGATCACAAGGACTGTATTTCTCTTAAGTATCTACTGATTTACCCCAAATCTCATTAGACTTTTTTATCAGATGAAAGGAAAAAAGATTAGATTGTTCTGCATTATGAGAGAGATGCTGTCCCTGTGGGTGCAGAGACTATTTCTGACAGTTTCACAGGTACCCTGCCAGCTTTCTGGATAACAGATGCAGATTCCACAGAACTGATCATACAATGAGGTAGGTGTTTGCTCTATGCTAAATTTAAACCTTAGCAACACAGTAGAGATATTACTACACAGCCACTATTCACATCCCAGTACATCTTGGAACTGCAGCTTCTTAAGGAAAGCACAGTGTCTTGTAATTGTAAGATGCAATTAACATCACAAATACAGTGGAAAATCTGCTCTTCCTCTTCTGTCTGAAGTATGAAGCACAGTATGACACTTCCATTTCCATTTCCCCCCTTATCCAAAATGACTGTGACTACTGCCCACAGAAAGTGCTAATCCCAAAATAAATACAGGAAGGCCATCCCCACAGATTAATGTAAGGCCCAAACAGATTGGGTTTAAGAGCTGGAGCACACTACTAAATGTCAGCAAAAGCTTGTGCATTCAGGAAGTGCTTCTGCTGGTATAATTTATGCCAGCTAAGTAACCTAAGTTAAAATATGCAGACATGGAGATTTTGTGCAAACCAAGAAGAAGGGGCAGCAGGGCGGGAAAGCATAAGAGTTTATACTAAAACTTAGCAGTATGACCAGGGAAAGGAGGGTGTCACTAACATGTCTTATCACACCAGAACGAGCATTTTGTACTGCCAGAAGTGCTGGAGAGAAGCACTGGGCAAATAAGAACAAGGATGAGATTTACAGGGTCAAGGTGTCCACAGTGCACTGGCAAGCTGGGTAGAAAAAGTAAAGTTATCAGGGCAGTCACTCTGATAGCAAAAAGCAGCAGAGTTCTGAGAGGAAAAACATCTAATTTATGAGCATATATTAGGACCAACACAAAAGACTAAGTCTAGAAGATGTGATAGCAGACTCATCAAAACAGAAGTTTCTCTTCATTTGTCTTTCTGCTAGACTTGGCTCCACAAATTCCAGAATGCCAGCATTTCAGTTAGAAAGGAAAAGACAGCTAGAGGAGGTTCTGTATGTGTGGAAACACAATTATTATTTCTGAATGTTCCCCCACAAAATCCTTGCCTAAATATTTTTATTTTCATTCCTTTTTGTAAGTCAAGATTATTTCTTTCAGACGCAGACAAAGAATATTTGTCTCTTCCCTTTTTAGCATGCCAACTCCATTCAACTTCATGCAACTATTGTTATAAGAAGCCCATTTATAAGAGTTCCTCCTGGGGAAGATAAACCCTGTACTTCATTAACCTGACAGGAAATTGGGAGGGCCTTCTAATCTGCTGCATCTCTCGTTATTCAAAGCCTTTACAATGTATAAGGCAACTTCCAAAGGGAGAAGAAGAGGAGGCCATTTTTGTGATTAATCACCAAACTATGAAAATCCAGCAGATACCAGGTGACAGATTAGTTTGTAAAAAGAAAAGCAATAGGAAAAGAAAGTAGAAAGAAAGAGAGCATGTTCTCAACATAGCATGGCACTTGTGGATCAGTCAGTAGTTTCATATTCTCTGTGTTAGTCTTGCAACTTTTCTCATGTCTATTGTTTCAGGGCTGTGCAGGAAAACATGCAATTACCCCCAGACAGCACTTCTCTTCTGATTCACCAGAAGAAAGCTGGCACACACTTTCAGCAGAAAAATTAATGCTTAATGTCCCCCTTAAATAAATCCACCTTCATTCCAAAACAAATGAGAATATGCAAGAAGTAGGCAGGCAGAGATACCTTTTATAAAGGAATTCCCCAGCTGCTACTGCAAGCGGACGGTGTGTGGTATAAACAAACTGGTATAACAGTTCACAGTCTTCAGCTGATAACACATCCTCACAGTTCCTAGGCAAAAATAACAACAGAAGTTATAGTCCAGGTTTATCTGCAAACAATAGTATGAATGCTATGTCCAGCTTTTACTAGACTTGATTCTCCATAACCGTGCAACTTGTTTACACAGCTATGTGTAAATTTTTGTAGGGCATTTCTAAAAATCCTCTCAAACAAAATCAGCAGTGTTCTTTAACTCACTGTGTAGAGAAACAGTCTGTGCAAGCCATGATAAATCAGGCCCACTGCATAGACATGAACATTAACTTAAAGTATAATTACAGTTGATTAGTAATCATGGTAAAAAGAGCAATAGTAATAAATCATGAAAATCATGCCTCTACTTCATGATTAGATGTTTACCATACAAGATAATAAACAATAAGAAACCTTCATTTTGTAGTACAAATTATTTTTAAGTTATTTATTCCAGTATTTTAAAACCTATATTCTATTACACTAGACTTGTACAGAGTCCCATGTAAAAAGAAATCATCATTCTTGATGGCACACTTACGGATGTGACCTCTCTGCACAAACATATTCAAACTCATGACTTTTTTCATTCAGCTACACATCTTGAGAATACCACATGCCAACTAGTAAACCTAGAACACTCCCTCTGAGAGATAGAAATGGTATTCATACTCAACTTTTACAAAGAGAAACTGAAGCATCAAGGTTGAAAAACCCAGTGAAGAGATACCAGAGCAGTGAAGTCCAAAGCAAGGATTACAGTTTCCAAATACTGGCTTCTTACTGCCACAACAATGTCACTGGACTAGGCTACTTCAGAGAATGAAAGAGCAACATATGAGATCCTTACACTTACTACACCCAGGTGAGAGGAAAGGGGTTTTATTTATCACTGCATTCAATCCTCGAGTAATAACATTTTAAAACCATCTACAGCTGTGGTCCAATACCCTCTCTACAACTGAGGATTCATGCTATTCTCTTGCTAAGAGTGGTGTCTAAAAAAAAATCAGCAGTCCTTCCTCTGCTTGCCCATTTGTCTCCAACCCATCACATCCTTTAGCATCCTCACAAGTCACAAAGCCCCAAAATATCTTCCAACCTGACTGAAAAAGAAGTGAGCTCACATTAGGTGAAAGTATCACTGGAGCATCCATTAAAAAGGTCTTTAAATGAGAGTGCTAATGGTATGTCTCCAAAAGTGATGAACTGGTCTCACAGGATAATATGAAATAAAAGCTTAAGGCAGGTTTTGGTGGACTGTTTAAACATGCAATTACCTTGAGCATACATTTGCAGTAATAGGACATACAGGAAGTTGTCTGATAATATATATCAAGAAATCAGCATAAAGGAAAATATTTATGTCACTCATTCAACCATCTACAGAACTGGAAAAGTAGAGTAAAAATGTGTTTATTGAAGTTAAACAGTAAAAAAATGGAAAAAGTAAAATGGTGCATTAGAGAATATGAATAAGCAGGGGTGTGTCCTGTGAAACCATAAATGATCAAATTTACTAAGCTTCTACAAGTTTAACAAGTGAGAGTAAAACAAAGAAGGACAATAAAGAGCAGTTACAGGAATAAAAAGACATGATATATCAAGTATTAAAAGACTATGGGGAATTTACAGAAATAAACTAGCAGTCTGACAAGGTTTCTTTCATTCTTTTTAATGTTAATCTACTATTCAGTTCTTTTAAAGCACTAGTTTCCATGAAGATGTCTTTGTCATTTTCTATATATATATTTTTTCAAAACCAAGTGGACAGCTTGGAATATCAGAAATTTCTACACAAACATACAGTGATCTAGATTGAACCACTACAGAATCACAGAGCGCTGAGGATGGTCAGCACCTCTGTAGATCATCCGGTCCAACACCCTGCTCACAAGAGGATCAGCTACAGCAGGTTGATGAGGGTTGTGTCCAGTCCATGAAGTCAAAGACTACAACATGTCTGGCAATGTGTGCCAGTACTGGATCACTCCCATAGTGAATAACTTTTTTCTTATGCTTAAATGTAATTTCCTCTATGAACATGCCAGTCAAGCATAAACATGTCTTTATATTTAAACTTTTTCTTCTTTATATTTCAGGTTTTCTCTCTTTAGCACATTTATAGAAATTATGAATGCAATACCTAAATGTTTCTATTTTAAAAGAGTTCCTTGACTGAATTGTTCAGATAGCTTGAAAGGTTCAGCAACATCTGTCTATCTAGATAGAAATTAAGGACTTTTCCTTTCCAGTACTAATGAAACTGCCTTTCCATAGGTATTTTCTATCCTTGGGAAAAAACCTGGGGATGCTGGTGGATACCAAGTTGAACATGAGCCACCAATGTGCCCTTGCTGAAAAGAAGGTGAATGGTACCCAATCTGCATTAAGTGTTACCAGCAGGTTTGGGGAGTGGATCCTTCCCCTCTACGCAGCACTGGTGAAGCCACACCTGGAGTGCTGGGTGCAGGGCTGGGCTCCCCAGTACAAGAGACATACTGGGGAGAGACCAAGGAAGGGTCACAAAGATGATCTAGGGATCATCTCTCCGGGGACTGGAGCATATCTCCTTTGAGGAAAGGTCGAGGCAGCTGAGACTGTTCAGCCTGGAGGAAAGAAGTTTCAGGGGGATCTTAGCAAACCTGGTGGAGGGAGTAAGAAGACAGAGACAGGCTCTGCTCAGTGGTGCCCAGGACCAGAAGCAACAGGCACAAACTGAAACACAGGAGGTTCCTCCTGAACATCGGGAAACAAGTTTTTACTGTGAGGGTGAGAGAGCACTGGCATAGGCTGCTCAGGAAGGTTGTGGAGTCTCTGTTGTGGAGATACTCAAAAGCCATCTGGGTGAGTCCTGGGCAATGTGCTCTATGTGGCTCTTCTGGAGTAGGGAGTTGGACCAGACAACCCTTCTAACTTCAGCCGTTCTGTGATTTCCAAAATCCCAACCTCCCTGTTTTTAACTTTGTCTTCTAAGAGGCTGGGAATTTGCCAGTTACATTAATCTAGGGCAGTGGTATTTCCTGCCTCCTCAAGACATGACTAGGTCAGATGTGACAGCTCCAGCCGCAAATGAAGCGCCCCCAAACAACAGAGAAGCAAAGGAAGGGAGAATAATCCATTTTCTTTGCAGCACAAGCTGACAGACGCTCCTGACACCACTTGAGCACCTGATCTTTTGGTTTTTTCTTTCTTGAGTGGGAGGGAATACCTGGGTGTACTGCTACTACTATTACTGTTCAACCACTACTCTCTGAGTCACAATGAGGTTTACACTCATAACTCCCATCGAAAGGAGTGCTCAGGCATTTTACCTGCCTCTGCAAGCAGCAGCACTTGACTACAACTGCTACCACCAGCACTAACACTGCCACAGAAAACGGGTGCCTTTCTTTTTTACATACATAAGCCAATCATCAACCATACAAAGAATATTTCAAATACAGCAATAATACTGCTGCCAATTCACAGCCCTCAGAATGCCAAGCAACAGATAAAGGTTAAGCCAGAAGTGCCTGCCAGTGTTTAGGTGCCTAAAAATAAACAGGTATGGCCTTCCACATACCAATCTCATGACATACCATTTTCTCTGCACTTCAGTGTGAACATGTCACAAAGAAGAAACTGGGACATTCTAGAGGGAGATCACAGACCCATTTTGTTCTGCATATGGCACCAGCTGAAAGATTTCATATCTTGCTATTTGTTTCATTTTGTTTCAAGCAAGAGGTATGACTGCTGGAGTTGCTTGACTTTGTCTGTGCTGTTGCTCATACCAAGGATAACCATCAAAATCACAAGAATAAAATAAAAACACACCTGATGCACTTTACAGAGTTTTATGCTAGTCTTTGTTTTTAGTGGCTGTGCAGGGTAAGATCTGGTACACATTAGGGTGATTGACGATCCAAGGTATAGCATCTCAATCAAAAAAGAATCTGTTCACTTTGCATTTAAAATTAAGTCAAGTTAAACATCCAAATCTGCAGATGCATTGTAAAAGCAGTATTTGTACACTGAGCACTATCAACCAAAATAATATATGTTGAAAGTAGTCTAAGCTCTGCAATAAAAATTTTAAGTACAGAAATCATGTCCTACTAATCTGTTCTGTAATCTCACTCTCACTCCCTGGCTCTCATTGCAGGTATTTCAAGTCACACTTTGGTGATCAGCAGAATGACAACATGGTTGCCACTACAAAGTAACAATAGTCCTTTCCCACCCACTGTACAATAGGATTAGCATGTTGCAATACACTGTGATTATGGTGTGGCAGACTGATGTGTTTTGTGTTTAAAACTCAGTTTAATTTCTAGTTACATTTAACTAATGTAAATCACAGTCATTTTCCCCTGTGCTATTTACATACTCAAGCTAACTGTAGATTTGTGCCCCTACCCGCACCACTTGTAACCTTTCCCCATGCATCTACTGCAGTTACCTAATTACTTTTGCTGCTCTTTTCCATAATCCCTCTACACTTTTAGGTAGTTAAGTACACAAAAATTAACAGAATTGTCTAGCAGTAGGCACACTAAACTAATTTGCCTCCTGAAAGGCGATGTTTTCAGTAAGATACCTTGGTCTCTCATTGTCACTCATGTTTTCTCCCTCTTTATTTCCTTCCTAGTTCTATTCCCTGTCAGATCCTTTGCAACATTAATGCTAACAATTATGCATAATTCAGTACCATTAATAATTTCTATTATGCTAAACCTCATAGGCTCATTCCAGTTTCAGGATCACATCATGCTGTGTAAAAACAGAAAACTACTAGCCCAAAGACTGGCATTCAATTGAGACAACATGCAACAAACAAGAAGGAAAAAAATCTCAGCTCACAGAGATACACAAGAACAAAATACAAATATGGATTTGAAAAAACCTAAGTATATGCATAGCAAGAGAGTTCTGAACCAGCACTAGGATTTTTTTTTTTAAATAACGTAACACATATAAGTGAATTGAAAAGATCAGTGTTTTCACTGCCTCTCTAGCTATCAAGAGGGAGAATGTAAAGGCACAGCAGTTTCATGGACCAGTAGTACACACAGTAGTCAGTGTATATTCCACAAGACAGGAATGCAGTGATTGTGAAGAGATGCTCAAACCTGTTAGTAACATACATGGAGCACAGCTCTGCTGCCACTGTAAAACATCACAAAAATGGTCAACAAGCAACAAGGTCTTGCTGCTATACTCACCCAAAAGACAACTATGGAAGTCAGTAGAAGAAAGTTACTGTCATAATAAATATATTTTTCCCAAGAAAAACTACCCAACAGACTAACTGGAAGGAAAAAAGCTATTCCTGGCCTTGCTTCTTGATGAGTCATGTCATGATACAACAAAATATTCATTCCAAGATTAGAGATGTGTTCTGAAGGTCAGTACCTCACCAGTTAAGATTTTTTTTTAAATAATTAATGATTCCAGATCAAATATAAGGAATTCAGATAGAGATTCTTGTCAGTAGCTTTAAAAATAGAAACTTGATCTGAAAGGTCTCTCACATCTCACTACAAATGCAAGTTGGGCCGCTTGAATTCAGTTGCCAAATTTGCAGATGACAAAAATTAGTCATTCAAAGAGAAGCCAAGACAGCATGACAAAAGTGGCAAAAATTTATTTACACCAATGCATACTAGTAGCCATGCCATTTATACAAGCTGTCATTTATTATTCTATTATCCCCTTTAAGGCAGGGGCTTTGCTGTCCCCAACTCCACTTCATGCTTTAGTGCATGTATCAAGCAGCATTACTGCTCAATATCCGACACTGATTCTGAGCTGTGAGACACACCTATTTGAGACACAACAGCCCTGCAGGTCTTTACTTCTGCAGTGCCAGCAGCAAGTCCTTTCTGCCACTATTGCACATACTAAGGCATCAGCTTTTCCCCTGCTACAAAAGGATCTTGATGCAGGCTCTTATTATGAAGCCTGTACATGTAACTGTCTATGTTGTCTGCATTCTCTTCACACAATTATAGACTGGTCAGCACTACTCTTATCAAAGAGGAGAGCTGTTGTTGAATTTGCTTATTGAGTCCCCAGCTCACACTTTCACCACTCCAATAATTAAGCCAAATCAGCAGGGCTCAGAGCAACTGAGCCAGGATGGCTATGCAACAGATGAGCAAAAAATAAGAAAAGAATGTATTTGCTAGGCCTCTACACAGCCTAATTAAAAACAATTTCATAATGTATTAATTTTACTTATGAAAATTACATCTTATGATGGAAAAATATCATTCAGAAAACTTTAGAAGGCATTTCTTCTCACTGGAAATCGTATTTAAGCAAAATTCTGAGAAATTTGCTTCAGGGAAAAAGAAACATTGATCAAACTTTTATAGCTGCAGCTTGCATTAATGAGAACATGATCCCTTACAATAAAGCCAGAGATGACAAACAGCTGCAGTGCCAATATAGCTCTTGTTAATTCAGATACGGAACAAGTGCAGCCATAACTGGTGTATGGAATCTTTGTACTTCAACAATGGTGAGCTGCTCCTCCTAGCACAGGGACATGTTATCCATGGACACAGCATTGTGCTTTGTTCCAACAGCTAGGCACCATGGGGAACCAAGGGATGTAGAAACGGACATTGTGAACACAGGAACAATATAACCCTGGCTACTATTAGTGAGGCCCAAACAATGGCACTACCTTCCGAAGAGGGTGCAGTGTTCAGAGCATCATATGCTGTTCTGATTTGCCTACTGAAGGAGGCCTGGAAAAATGCCATTCAAATCAGTGGAATGTGAAGTGAGATAGGAGACTAAAAAGCAGCACTTCAATATACAAACATACTTGGAATTTAATGTAAATATCTACAACACCATATTAGTTGGACCACTAAGGTCTACATGCTCCTCTAGCAATGACTAATACTTCTGGCTTAAATAGAGAAGCAAATCCCACAAGGCTATTGGACAATGCGTCACGCTATACATGGAAATAAGCATGTGCATCACCAAAATTCAACTTACACTCTCAGACAGAAGAGACACTGAGTCCTAACATCTCAACTGTATTACCAATGGAATGCAGTGAAGATTTTATTCCCATTTTGCTTTGAAAAAGAGGGACAGAAAATTTATTCTACACATATTTTGCAAATAAAGACATTTCTAAAATAAACATGCTACTCAAGGATGCATCAGAATATTTATTTACTTGTGTAATACTAAGTCTAATTTTTCCTCACACTTCCAGCTTGCCATTATCCTACCAAATCTATGGCTGGCAGGTAAATTTCCCAAGAAAACAACTCTTCTGTTGGTTTTCCACCTCAGCAAAACCACAGTATCAAACATTTGCTCAGTTCCTGTCAGTCAGTCTTCTATGGGCTCAAAGGCTATCAGATTCTCTGCCCTGAAGCCAAGAATCCAAAAGTCCAAATTCTAGCAACAGCCTCAAAGCTCAAGGCTTCCTGCATCAGGTGCAGAGACAGGGAAGATGGCAGAGCTCCTGGTCAAGGCCTGGCAATCCTGGGACAGAAGATGGGGTGGGGACACCATCTTCAGTGGGAACTTCCCCCAGGGCAGTCAAATGCTTTTTTTGAGAAAAGCCAAAATTTAAAAAGGTGGAATTTCCTTTCAGAGGGAAATGTAAAGATATAAAAACGTAGTTTTCCGATTGAATCTCAGCACAAGCGTTTTCTTAACACTGGCATTTCCCGCAGAAAGACAATGTTACGTCTTGAGCAGCTTTACCTGTAACTCATATCCTGCCAGAAGCAACTGTTTCCCAACAAGTAACTGATTACAGGAAGATTCATCAGGATTGTACCTGGATCTTGTTGCCATTAAAACAATACAGTAAATTAAAAAAGAAATTATTTACTGTGACATAAGCATCAAGAGTTTCATGGCTTGAACTGCTACTTCATGGTCCTTGTCCAGAGGCATGGACACAATTCGATCCTAATGGATGTAAAATGACAATAAAAAGATGTAACATGGTTTGTTCTCAATAAACATGTATTTTTGCTATAGCTAGATCATCTACACTAGTACAGCAGAGATTTATTTTTATTTCAGCAGCTATTTCCTACGAGACATAAGGCAACTTGATTACTACCAAGTAGTTCCCCAGCCCCTGAAAATTAACAGCATGTTAATTTTTAACTGAATTAATCATGCAGTAATATGATATTTTTTATAGATGTAATGTATGCGTTGACAAGAAATCAACTACATACTACAAATTAGAAGTGACTGACAACTTGTTTCTAAGATGTTACTACTGGCACTTCAGTATGTTAAATGAAGGTAAGCCTCAAATTACAAGCATTATATAATCAGTTTCTCCCATTAACAGTAAAGTGCCTGCACCTACACATTACAGAAGTCATTGCCTTGCTGGAAAGACAGTTAGAGCTTAAGTCATAAAGATACTTCATGGAACAGCAGCAACATTGCTGACCTCCAGGATTCACAATATTGTAACTTAGTACACATGCAAACAGCTCAGAAAACTGGAAAACTTCCCATCTCATGGAACCAAGAACTTGCACACCTCAGTGTGGCCTATATCTTTAAGATATATTATACCTTTAGACTTGCTTGATTTGGGACTAACAGTTTCCCCATTTAACATATGATTTCTAAATCTCTACATTCAGTTTCCTTTGCACCTTCCTTTTTTTCACAATCCAGCTGGAAGGTGTGTATGTCCACAAATCCTGAGTTTGAACACTCAATGGTAACAGAGGGAGCATGTGTAACTCCCCTTTGCAGAAAATGGATTGATGATTATAGGATTACATTCCACATCACTGAGAAAGCATGATTTAAACTTTGAAACTTTTATTTTGTGTGTAGCTGCTTGGATTTCTTTTGTTTAGAGGGGAAGGAGGTTTCGGATGGGGGTTTTTTGACTGGGGGGTGGAGTTTGCAATAATCCATTGATACTGTGTCCTCCACACAGGGAGATCGCAGTACAAACAGCCTGGAGCTATTTCATCAGTCTTCACTGAATACCAGTCCTGCATTTGGTTACACAGCTCACAGCAGATGGAAAGATAAGGGACTACCACATAATCATTTAAAACAGGGGTCAATCTTAGATAGCCAAGTTTCATTCTGAATAATTTCTTACTAAGATACCAATATTAGTCTATTTCTTGTTCTCTGAGGATATCTGATACGCATTTTTTACTATTAGCAACTGCTTTGATATGCAGACAAGCCCTGCACCTTTTGCAAAAAGAACACTGATTGCCACCACATGCAGGCATTGATTTGTCCTGACATTGAATCATGTCCTGATTCACAGGGACTGAGATATTAGTCACATCATCTTGAACTTTCTTATTCAAATACTGAGAAGGTGCAACCCTGCAAGGATAAGAGCGGCTGACAAAATCATTACCAAGGCCAGGGTTAAAAAAAGTAAAGGGCTTACTTCTTAAATTAGTCAGGATGTTGGAATATGATAAAGGCAGAGTATAGGGTCAGTGAAGCCACAAAACAACCTCTCAAAACTACAGTGTATCATCTGATTTGTTCAGAAAGGAGATAAGGGATCCTTCTCCAAGATTCATACTGACATGGTAGATCGGGACAGCCATTCCCATATCAGTGTGATACATGGACAGTCAGTCCACTACCTACAAGGTTAACTCATTATCGGGGCAGCAAAAAGGGAATCTTTAGCATATGAAATTCTTTGTCATCTGCCAAAGATCCTGTAAAAAAAATCTGGGCCAATCTGGATAAGTGGTGGAGATAACTGAGCACAGTGCATGCTAACACCATTTTGTGTGAACTAAAGTGAAATGGAAGATTCCACAGAAACAGAAAGAAACTCCTTCATCCACTCAGTCAACAAGGCTGTTTCTGCAGGAGTCTAAGTTCCTCTCAGTCAAGAGAGGGGGGAGATCAGCTCTGATCAAAACATCGGGCCCTGCGTATACACCCAACCTAGACTTATAAAAACAGCAAACAGTAATTTATTTACCTTAAATCTGTTAGTAAAGAGATCCATCCTGGAAACAAGTTCTTTTCTGCTATAAATTCCCTGCAGTCCCAGAAGACACTTCAACCGCACTTCAGCTTGCTGCAAGACAAAGAGAAATTGGCCAACAGTAAAACACATGTATCTTTGTTATTCACTATCAGCATTTACATCATGTAAATAAGAGTTTTTTGTGGGTGCCTACAGCAGGCTATCAAAATGCTGCTTCATCCTCTTGATTAGTGACATCAGTACCATTTTGTTTGTGTGTACACACACTCATCTCTCTCTCACACACAGAGGAAGCCTGCAATGAGCCAAACTTAAAGGTAACATCAGAGTTTGTGTTAGGCTCCCTACGACTCAAAGAAACTCTCACAGACCTCACAGTTAATAAAAGCAACAGAATGCAAAAGATACAGGCATTTGCTATTCATCTGTTAAAGACATAAAGACAAGAGTATGGATGACCTACTTAGTACAACCAGCACTCTCCCACACATCAGATTTTGCTTGCTTCTTTTCAACAGTTGACTGGGACAATCATTAAACACAGGCAAGGAGTCCAAGAAATTCTGGATTTCTCTAGATTCCCAGAGGAAGAGGTACAACTTAGAAATGCACTGGCTTATCACTGTGGATTCTTACAGAGTTAAGTGTCATGCCTTCTCCCTATTTCTGTTTTACACTAGAATGCAGTATTTTAAGTATTCTAGGAAAAGGGTTGCTTTGAATTCAGCATAATCAGTTAATTTAGGCAAAATATGTTTATCTGTACAGGGTGTTATTTCATACTGTTAATACTGCTGCTTCATAGATGCCTCAAAAAGAAGTCTTTTCCTTAGCCAGCTTTTCAATTATCTCATGCATATTGCTATATCTTTCAAAGGACAAAGCTTTAAATGGCATTAGGAAAGTGATTTTGATGATCCAACATAGAAAAATCGTGTTCTGTAAATTTATAATGATAAGCTATCAGCAGAGACCCTAAAATGAACTGCAGGCTTTGAATCTCTTCATATTTCTTTCTTAATTCCTCTTGCTAACAATAGCAGTAAGAATAAACATGGAAATCAAAGAAAGGAGACCACCTACACATAGGCTATCCATTGCTACGAGTTCCTGTTCACCTGCTTAGGTGGAAAGCCAAGCATGATACCCAGTGGCAGGCTTTGACTAACAGTTTTGCTTAAGACAGCTTTTTGCTACAAATATAAAATGAAAGATCAACAGGTAACAATGTACACTGCTCTCTGATCTGCCCATGACACACCAACAGTACTTATTCTATACTATACTTTAATTATAAAGTTTCTGAGGAAGAGACTGTTGCCCACACCTGCTGCTTCCTACAGCCACAAGGGCTGCCCAGCATAGAACTCACTCACAGACAGTCCCAAGGTGGCACCCATCACTGCACACTGGCACAAACTCAGCTCAACCAATGTACTGCAAAACTGGCTTCAGCTGCCCTTGGTTCTTTTTCACAACACTCTGCTTGTGAACAGGGACTGAATTTGTGCTTGGGGAAAGGGACAACACTGTGCACTGGTTTGCTGAATGATCAGCTCTTGGCATGCGCCTGGTAATGTCATTTGTCAGTCAGGTGAAGTCAAGAGTAGGCCTGCAGATATAAAGTGTAACACATGACAGTATACCACTTCCCTTCTGAGGTATGCTGTTCCTATCCAAAAGCTCTCAATCACAACCCCACACATGTATTTTCTTCAAGTGCTGAGAAAATTAACTCCAGTAACTAGAAACAAATAACTACTTCTATGACTACTTCTGCTATTTACCTATGTTTTCATCTGCATTTTCTCCTTCTCAACCACCTCCCCTTCCCTAAATTCAGCATTCTCCATAGTTTTGGAAGGATGTGAAGTAATGTTGAATGATCAAAAATGTATCTCACTACCTTCAGGTTCTTTCAACAGCAGTATCAGGAAATACAAACACCCAGCCACCTACTCCCCTCACCAGAACCACCATTCTAATCTCGACAAAAAAATCTGCCTATTAGGTCCTTCAAACCTGTGACAGAATGAAGGGGAAATACACAAGCACATTTTCAGGATACTCTGAACACATATGATACTGTCCCTCAGCTGGTATCATGGCATATTTTGATCCTGACCTGATGACAGAAAACATCAGTGAAGGGATGGGCAGCTCTAGTGACCTCAGAGAGCTCTGCACAGGCTCCAGCACTGCTTGAACACATTCAGTTATGAGACTTCAGCCCCACCTTTATCACAGAGAAGGGGCTGTTCAATAAACCTTAGAAATACAAGCTGGGACTTGGATGGTTTGATAGGACTACTGGGTCAACATTCCCCAGATTATGAACTGGGGAGGTCTACTTCTGAGTTACTCCTGGATTGCAAAGCCAACCCAACTGCCCTTTGAGGTAAAACAATTTTTAAAAATGCCTTCCCTCCCCAGTCCCCCCCAAAAAATCCATACATATGCCCAAAGATATGAGCAGAAAACCACTATGTTAACAGGACCATTTGAAAAAGTATTTCATAAGTGGCTGTAACCATGGGATCAGTTTCTACAGACATGCTGGACAGAAGGCAAAACTGAAAGCCCTTTACATTTCCTGTAGTTTGCCAGGAGGATCACATGGTAAGGACACAGAAGCTCATTTCAACAGCATGCTCCTGTTTCCACAGGATTTCTTCAAGTGTTTTTCATAGTCTAATGAGAAAACCTCAACAACTTGCTCTGAAGTTCCAGACAAAGGTTGTCCAACATGGACATCCCGAGTGAGCATCTCCATGGTCTCTGCCTTCCTGTTTGCTAGTTCTGCCTTCCACTTTTCCCATCCTTATTCTTCATTGTCTTCATTTTTCTGATCTCTAACTCAGAACTTTTTCCACAGCACTTCCCTTAATACCTGCTGCTCTGTTCAGCACTGGTTTGATTCAATCTGAATGCTGCTTTAGGCACTATATAATCCCTTGGAAGAACACTAGAACTTTTGAGACAAGTTGAGAGCCTGGGTTTCACAAATGCACTGATAGGTGACTGGGCTTACATATAACATTCAAACGCACACAACTGTCAGATTTATTATCAACTGCTCCTTGGTCCTCAAAACAAAAAAGTTAAATTATTTCTAACAGATGAACATAAACTACTGTTACACAGTTCTTAGCAGGCCAAAGAGAGATCCTCATAGGCAATTCTGAACATCTTCTAATGGTTCATGTGAGGTTATAATGGCAAAATGGTATCTCATGGGGAAGAAAGATTGTTTATCTTCAAATACAAGACCTTGAAAACAAAAATGTTAATTTAATACTTACTTCCCCCTCCTCTCTCCCCTTTAAATCCTCACCAATGACTGAACTTAATCTCTGTTTACAGCACTGTAGATGTCCAGGTTTTCCTCCATCCTTAGAATACCTTTGTGATTGTTCCACTCTGAAGCCTAAAATATTTGGCAAACTTCTCTGTTATATATACTGAAAGAAAATTGGCTCTGGGAGATAGCAGTTTCTTGCCATCCACCCCCAACAAGGTGGAAGAGAAATGTTTATTAAGGAAGAGTAGTGGGAAATTACATTCATATGTCCTGGTTTCAGCTACGGCAGAGTTAATTTCTTCTCAGTAGCTATGGAAGGGAAAGGGAAGGGGAAAGGGAAGGGGAAAGGGAAGGGGAAAGGGAAGGGGAAGCAAGAGGCTGCGTGGTGTTTCATCTCCAGCTGGGCTTAAAACCATGACAGTATATCAAAACACTGCTGCCCCTGTTGGTGCCAAAAATGCCTTGCTCTCATTTTGAAATCAGGCAATTTGACAGTGGCTGCAAATTACACACCATAGCCAGGACTGCAGCCACCAGCAGTGGCACACTATCAGGTCTCAGCCAAATGTAAAATATGGAAGACGCCTCACTTTATCTCACACTGCTTGCATCTGCATTGTTTTCAGAAAAAAAAAAAGCTTTAAAAAAACCCAACCATTTCCAGTTCCCAGTAAGTGGCACGGCGTGAGCTGTGTGCATTAATCAGAGACACCAGCTGTTAATTTTCACTGTAGAGTACTGTGAATGAAGATGCATCATCTTCAAAAAAATGACTTTTTCTTTTGAGAATCCTGTAAGCTGAACATGCACTAAAAAGATATTGTGATAAGATAAAATTTATGCAGGAAAAAACGACAGTTCGTGATAGATTTATCGTCCAAAAAACCCAAGTGCCACCTTTACAGGGACGGCACAGAGCCGGGAAGCAGGAGCCTCGCGCGCCCCCTCCTGGCTCCCTGGCACAGTACACCTGATCCACAGAACACAAACATTGCCCGCAGCCGACACAATACCCCGAGATGTTCCGGGATGTACACAGGAGCGACAGACACCTTCAAAGACGGCCTAGCGTGTCGATTTTGCTCATTAGCCATTCTCGATAAATATTCCTATCCTTCTGAAGTCTCTCACGCGTTTTCGAAGCAAGAGAAGAAGCATATTTTCACAGAGTTGTAGAATGGGTCAGGTTGGAAGGGATCACAGAGGATCACCGGGTCCAACCTCCCTCCTCAAGCAGGGCCATCCTAGCACAGGAGTGTATCCAGACAGTTCTGAACATCTCCAGCGAGGGAGACTCCACAACCTCTCTGAGCAATCTCTTCTAGTGATCAGTCACCCACACAGTAAAGAAGTTCTTCTTCACATTCCAGTGCAACTTCCAGGGTATCAGTTTTTGCCCACTGCAGCTTGTTCTATTGCTTGGTGTTTTGGACTTACTGACTTCTTTTGGGTTTTTTGCTTGTTTGTTTTGGTGGTTTTTGGAGGATTTTTAAATGTGCCTCTACTCAAAAGAAAAAACAAATAAACTATACAGAAAAGGAGAAAACCCTTTGGGAAATGGCTGGACTTTCTGTAAATATTCTCTGTGTATGTCTAACTCCAGATGAGAAATGCAATATTGAAGACTATTCTACTACAGGCAATATTTATTTGTTCATTTTTATAAATTTAAACAAAATTTTAAATGTCCATCAAGCTAAAAGCAGAATTTCAGTCAACATTTAACACTCTCAAAGGATATAAGCCATTTTACAATTCAGAAATAACTCCCAAACCAGTGACATATAAAAATAACTGCACACACAGGGATTCACACAGAACTGCAAAAAATGTTCTCTGTTATTTAGTGTTAAAATGGCTTTAAAAATAAAACCTGAAATGGGAAAGAAAGTAAATTCTTTTTGTACCACAACAGTCTTTAACATCTACTCTGAAGAATTTAAATACGAGGATTCTTTAAAAAAAATTTAAAACAAAAAATTCCACGTACTGCCCCAAGTAAAAAAAAAATTAAAACTTTACCTTATCGTACAGCATCCACCCAACATATTTTAAGTAGCTATCATTCAAAAAACCATCTGGGTATGTTTTAATCCAGCTGCCAATTTCTTCAATGCAAGTTGCTCTGATCTCAGGGATAACATCACTGTGAAATTATAAAATTGTAATAGTAATACATCAAAAAATAATTTTAAAACCAATTATATTATTCGCAATATTTTTATGTTCTGGAATTGCAAAAGCATGTATAATTCAAAATATTCCAAATACCTTCATATTAATATTGTAAGTTAGTCTTGGACCAATACTTAGACGAGTTTTAGCCACAAATTATTTTGCAATTCTGGATATCTTCTCATTCACAAATGCGCTGCTCTACAGCCAGCAGGAAGAACTGAAAGAACACACTTGAGAGGTCCTTTTGGAAGCCCGAATTCTTAAAAATAATTTAACTGCTACACTTTCCTTGACACCATCAGTGCCTCCAGGATGTTTAACTTGATTCTCGTATCTCTACAATCTGAGCACGAGTTTCTTGGGAATGCAGATACACGTCACAGCTTTATTTTTACTCTTACCGGTAACGGTTTAGAAATGTCCCTTTGAAAATAGCATTCATCATGTTCTGTATCTCTAGAAGCTTATGCTCGTACTGAAACACAAAGAGAACTGAATGTTAATACTGGTCCCACAATTCACTACACATGAAAAATTTGCATTAGGGCCCCTGGAATACTACTGTGGTGCAAATTGCTGGAGTTTACATAGGGTACCAATATAAAATGAGTGGTCTGTATCTGCACTAGCAACTGGCCTTTCTGTAGCTACATCCTGAGGACAGGTTTATCAGATACCAACTGCTAGCCTGGGAAACAAGGTACTTGTTTGGTACTGTGGGTCTTGATCTATCAAAAATCACACAGAAAGATACAGCACAACTATTAAGCAATCTTCACACACAGATCCAAATTCTCTTTTCATGTACTTGAGCAGAGGTGGAAGAAAGGCAGACAAAGGAATTTTCAAAATACACAATGAGCATATTAAAAAACTGAATCCGGAAAATGTAGGTAGGAATTTCTGAAAATACAAGTCACCAGATACTCTCTCATCAACAGCATCAGGAAGGGTGACAAGTTAGGGTTTTCCCTCCAACACACCCATAAGATCAGACTTAAGTCTTTCCCATAAGATCAGACTTAAAATGATACTTAAATATCCTGTCTCACCCAAACACTCCTCCCCACAAAAAGGGTGTTGTTTCTGTAACAGAGAAGTCCAAGGACATCTAAAACTCAGAACAGAGATAAGTGATTCTAAGGTCAGGAGACAAGGAACTACACTTGATGTTCATACATCAAGTCACCTTCTCCCTCAAGCCAGAGTTATTTTTTACAGTTATAGCTCTGCCTCTGGGAGTTGAAAAGGAGCTGTCTGTTTGAGCAGGGAAGAAACAACATAAGCTGAACAGCAAAAAAGATACTGGACATTCCTGAAGTTCAACCCTTTTTTATAATGCATTACTTACACAGAGATAACAGTTATCCTGTGTCCTTTTTGATTCATCGCTAAAATTTGGGCTTGTAACTTGTACAAACATATACAAAACTCCACTCCCACAACACCAGAGCTACTGAGACAATTAAATTTGTGTGTCAATCTACATTTGTGTGAAGATCAACAGCTAACAATGCCACTTTAGAAAAGCAATCAGTAGGACAGACATCACAGATTAACATTTCATAGGGCCGTTATTACACCTTAGTCATTTTTGTACCACTTAATCTAGTCAGTCACACCTGCTCTGCACCATGCATTAGGTAAACATATAAACCTCAAAGAGCTGCAGGGACCCAAAAGCAAGCAGTCAACAATCCCTTTCTTTGCACTTTCACAATCTCCCATACAAGACAGCTCCCTAACCTCTTTCCTTTTTCTCTCTAGCTGATCAAGTCTGTAACTGGTCCTCTTGCCACTTATCCTCCGCTTCTCCACCTCATACAATCTTTGAGCATTGTGCTTGTTGACATCAAGGTTCAGATGGACGCCTACCACTGCTGTCAGAAGTTTCATTGCTAAAAAAGAAACAAACCCAGCACAATTAGCTTAGCTCAGAGATATGCAACATAAATATATTCACCAATTTACCACAAAAAGGATATGGTTAGCCAAATCCAGTTTATATCCAAAATATGAACACTACTGAATTATAGTAATTTGTTTTAAAACACAGTGTTTATTTTAAAGGCAGACAATGATCAGAAAGGGAAAATTAAGTTCTATTTCTGGTGATTTACAACTTTTGGTCAGAGTTCTAGTCAGAGAAGTAATTTACTGGGCAACCCTCTTCCTAGTTTATGTAATTCTGACTTTTCTGCAAAAGAATCTAGAATTGTGGAACAGCTGATAGTCAGTAACCAAAAAAAAAAAAATGGCTGGGAATCTTAATATACTACTGGAACTGACAAAAATTCACATTCCTCTAAGGACTGCTGGATGGTTTGAACAGACTTCAAGTCGGTTTTTTGAGCCCTTAAAGCAAACAGCGTACTTTAGAATAAATTATACTTGAAGTGCTCTTCGCATGGCAAAGAGGGTATTTGCCAGCTTTAGGGGAAAAAAAAGTAGTAGCTTTAGTATCATCATGGTGCATGAAACAAAAATGTGCAACAAGCAACATTCTTTTTAGCACAGAGACCACAAGAACAGCAGCTCTCCAAAGGAAGCTTCTTTAGGTGAAGCATTTACTGCAACCTCATCACATTAATTAGTGGAGGGAGAAAAATAAAATAGAAAACTGAAAAATCAGTTACTGAAAAATATAATACTCAGAACAGCAAAATTCTGAAGTCAGTCATGAGAGGCATTAAAGAAGATTTCTTTACAAAGAAAAAATGGGGTTAAATCTATCGTATCTAAAGCATTCAAATTCAATTCAGATACATGTGGGAACAAAGTTTATATTATAGACATTTATATAACATACACCAGGAGGAAGGTACTGTCAGTGCATAAGAGAACTGCTCCAGTAAACAGTTTTCCAATTTAGAGCAGTTTTGTTATACACAAGTCAATAAAACTCAGAACCTCTACAGCAACTCTGCAAGTGATTTTACCTGCCAAAGTGCTTGTGTGCCTGAATGCTCTGACCATGGAATCTGCTAAGCCTGTAAGCAGTGAGATGATGGTGTCCATCAAGTAGTTATCATACAGGATGCTGCACTGGCACTGCTGGACAAGCACTGCAATGAATTCACAGAAATTGGCCTTGAACTTCTTCCAATAGGGTCCTGTTCTGATCAGCGGGTAGTCTTCATTGTCCTGCACAAGAAAGAAAAGTTGAGAGAAAACACACTGATTAGTTCTGTTTGAGCAATTACATCTCTCCCACTGAATATGGGAGAGAGTTTTGCTGACAGTCAGTTTCACTGCATCCCCCGTAACTTTTTTCATGGTTAGTATTCCAAAGTAGGGACAAGCAACTAGGATACAAACAAGCAGAGAGACAAAATAGCTTTATTAGAGCTACACTGTCACAACAAATTTCACATTTGAAAGCATTGTATGCGAGGTAACTGTCAACAGACAGGAGGGAGAAAGTGTGTGAAGGCAGAGCAGAGCAAGTAACTTTCACTGGTATAAACCATGAGCACTCCTGGCCTCCTCTACTTCCTCACAGGTAGCAGTGCTTCCCCACTTCTCTATCCTTCCTCTTCCTGCAAAAGCATCATAAAATCAAGGCAGAAAATGAAGTAAGTGGAGACAAACAACTGTGGTGTGAACGGGATGGGACCATTCTCCTCAAAAGCACTGCCAGCTTGAGGAGTTTATCAGGCTAAAGCTTAATGCCCAATACTCAGTCATTCACCTATACCACCTGCACCTGGGTCTCAAAAAACCCCCACAGAAACAGTAAGTGGGCAATACCTTTGACGTCATGCAAAAAGCAAGTTACAATAAAAAGTGTCCACAGTACGGTTGCTACTGCCAGGAGGAAAGCAGACAGAGAGAAGTTGAAATGACTTCTCACACAAAATAGTGGAAAGCGGACTAGAAAGACTTTGTAAATGGCAACCTCAGATAGTGCGAACATTTATTTCATTTACACTTCACAGATCCCAGGAATGACTCAGAATATGAATTTGCATCTTGATAGTTTCCAAGTGTGAGTGGAGTCAAGAACTCCAGAACTTCATTCACTATGGAAAACTTCATCCTGAAGGCAGGCCACTGCTCAGCTGGTCCTTCACCAGCAGGCAAACACCTTCTCAGCCACATTCTAACCCAGCTTCGCACCCAGCATAACCTCCTGTGCTTACAAAGTACACTTCATGCTCCAAAGCACAGGGGCTGCTGCTTTCTTTAAAGAGAAATGCAAATACAGGCTGATCACACAGCTGGCTGCAACCCAAAGCACATTGGGAATTTGGAGTATGTTCCTGGCCAGGCTGTAAGAGTCAGTTCAGAGCCTAACAGTAGCAGCAAGTGCCAAAACAGAAAGGGAAGTTTCCAGCAAGCCTCATTTAATGCTCCTTTATTGTGACATAGACAGTAGAAAGACCATCTACAACTTCAGGAAATACCTTCTTTTTCACCATAGCTTACTCCTCAATCTGAAAAGCAGCACAAAATACACAAAGACCTCCCTCACTTTTTAAGAGCATTTCTACTGTCCATGTTTATCACACTGGGATACTGTTTAATGGTAACATGCATGCTGTAAACATATACACATATGGGCACATTGATGCCTCAGGTTTTAGCTTTTATATTTTTCAAATTCTGTATTCTCTGTATTCCTAGTGTGTAACTCTGATCTGTCTTGCAGCCTGTTAGCTGCTGCTCTCTTATGCTAAGATAGACATAACAAAGCCTCTCCAGGCTTGCTCTTCAGGGACACTCAGACCGTCCTAGGCCAAAATGTGTAAACCAGCATCTTGAGGGAGGGGGGCAAGTTGGGGGGGCGGTTACATTATTAGCTAAAGTTTAATTGGCAAATTTATGCTGATATGCAAATGGACCAAACTTACAACAGTGTGAAGAACTCGTGACTTGTCGTCCATCTTGGTAGCCTTTGGCCTGCAAGGGTGTACCTCTGAAGGCCTTTTGAATAAATATCTCCTTTATTCCTCTACCCCTGTCTAGTCTCTGTTTCAGGTTGTCCTTTTTAGGCATCAATATCACCTAAATTTAGGCACCTAACTTGGGATTCCCTTAGATTCCTTTCATAACCACTGGAGAAGCAACTCTGCTTCCAGAAATCAAATCAGATTGGGCCCTTAACACAGGTTCTTCCAGGGAACTATTCAAATCACTCAACGGAGTGATGTGAGCTCCTGCTCTTAATCAACCTGGAAATGTTTCCTTCTTTCATACAGAGTCTACAGAAAGAGAGAAAAATCAAAATGAAGTGCCAACAAGGAATTTAGATCAATTCCCCACAGAAAAAGCTATACTACAGTTGTGGAGAACTACAACAGCCCTACCATGTCCACCGGCCAAGTAACTGTCAGGATCCAAGGATAGGCCATGAATTTCTTGTACTGCAACCCAGTTTCCTGTAACACAGGAGACAAAATTTTGAAAGCTTGTTAATGAAATGGCACAGAGAATTCATAGACAAAAGCATTAAAAAATATGCAACATATTTCAAAGGCCATTAGAACTTCAAACACAGTGTGTTACAGGTGACCCACACAATCCAAAATATTACACAAAGTCTAAATCCTTCTCATGTGAGTTTTGGGTTTTTTTAAAAACCAATGACAGAAGAAAAACATACTCTTTATATAAAACTTGAGTTGTCTTGTTACAAATAGGAGACAACTTGTTTTCAAAATCTGTAAGCAATCATATACAAGGTTTCATTATTAATTCTAAAACATGGCTCCTCAGCAAGTCTAAGTATATATCCCTTTTCAGCGTTTGGTACCTAGATACTGTAAAATATCTAAACCCTAAAAAAACATTCCGAGCTTTTCAAATTAGAGATAAATGTTTTCAGCACTAGTGTGACTTGATTCAAAGATGGTTTCTCAACTCAGCAATTATTCCTAGACAAAAGGCATGAAATCTAGAGTTCTTTATCAGGTTCAGTGAAATGCAAGTATTTCTATCCCCATCTAGTTGTACTGTTATGCACCAAACTCTTCCCTTCCTAAATGTTTCAGCAACAAAATGGGAAAGGGAAAAACTACATAAGAACAAAGAACTGCAAGAAGTAAATGTCACAAGCAGGAACAAAAGCAGAAGAGAGAAACAGAATATCTTAAAATAGAATAAAAACAACAAGTGTAAAGACTGTCTCATCACTGAGGAATACCACAGCTCACAAAGATGAAATAAATGCCTCAATGACCATATTAAAGCCATTATCTGTTTCCAATACCAGCACAAGTTTTCACGGAATTACAGAAAGACTGAAATTAAGAGGGACTCTCTGAGATCATCTAATCCAAGCCCACCTGCTCAATCAGGGTCAGCCAGAGTAGGCTGCCCAGTGCTGTGTGTGACCAGCACCTCTGCTCTCAACCCTTGGTAATGTGGTTAGCCTAACTAATGCCATTTTAAGTGGCAAGCAGCCCTTCTCTGTGACCAAGCAGGTCATGTATTCATTCCCTTTCCCTCATTACCAGGCCCTGAAGATCCTGTGAACCAAGCAGACAAATCAAACAGATTAATTCCCCTCCCTCGTAGTCTCACGCTTCCTGGACGCCTGGCCAATTACTCCCTTCCTTACTGACCCTGAAGGTCCCAGGCATCTAGCCAGGCAGGTGGTGGCAATGAGCCAGTCACAGAACAGGGAAGCATCACAGCACCCTGAGCACTGTCTATAAAATCAAGGTACTGCAAGGCCTAAGTGGTGAACTTTGACCAGAACTCCTGCTGGACAGTGAGACCTTAGCTATATTATAAATTCTATATTATGCTATTACATTGATTCTGCTTGTAGAAATCCTGTGCCATTTTAATCATAAATTCCATGCTATACTAATCATAACATACTGTTAAGAAATAAAGCTTTAATTGTAACTACAATTGGTGCCATCATCATTCTGTCAAGAATCTCTAAAAGTACACATCTGTTCCCGCAGTGACAGGTGATGCCATGTGCAGTCAAATAACATCTTCAGAGACTCCACAACCTCTCTGGGCAACCTATTGCACTGTTTGACCATCTTCACAGTAGAAGTTTTCTTGTGTTCAGGTAAAATTTTGTATGTTTCAGTTTGTGCCCATTGCCCATCTTGGCTTGCCTTTGTGCTTACTGTCTCACTGCACACCATTGAGTGGAGTTGTGCTTCCTCCTTGTCATTCTGTCACATCAGGTATTTTAACACACGGGTGAGATTCCTCTGAGCCAACTCCTTTCCAGACTGAACAGGCTCAACTCTCTCAGCCTCTCCTCATATCAAAGATCATAAATCATCTTTGTGGCCCTTCACTGGACTCACTTCAGTAAACCCATCTCTCTCTTGTTCTGTAAGGTCCAGAACTTGACTCAGCACTCCAGATGTAGTCTCAGTAGAATGAGCAGAGAGGGAAGATCACCCCCCATGACCTGCTGGCAATGCTCTGCCTAATGTAGCCCAGGAGGTTGTTGGTCAACTTTGCTGCGAGGGTGTGTTGCTGGCTCATGTTCATTTTGTCACCCACACAGAGACCCTACTTTCTGAAGACTGAAGAGCTGCTTTCCAGTCAATCAGCCCCCAGCGCGTAGTGGTGCACAGGGTTATTCATCCCCAGGTTCACGGGGCTTGCTCTTGTGGAACTCCATGAGGTTCCCCTCTGCCAAACTCTCCAGTCTGTTGAGGTCCCTCTGAACAGCAGAACAACCACCCAATCCAGCAGCTAACCTCCCAGTTTTGTATCATCTGAAAACTTGCTAAGAGTAAACTCTGCTCCAGTGTCCAGGACATTATTAAATACGTTAAACAGCATCGGTTCCAGTATCAAACTGAGGTAGAGCACTAGTGACTAGCCTCCAACTGGACCTTTAGCCACTGATCATTCTCCCATAGGCCTGGTTGTTCAGCCAGTTTTCAGTCCACCTGACTGATCACTTCACTAACTCATATTTCACCACCATGTCCATGAGGACATTACCAAGGACAGTGTTTTAATTTTTACTGAAGTCAAGACAAACAACATCTGCTGTTCCCTCCTCATCCACCAGACTACTCACTTCATTGTAGTTTGCTATCATGTTGGTTAAGCACTATTTCTCCTTTGTAAATTCACGCTGACTACTCCTGATCACCTTCTTATCCTTCACGTGTGCGGAAATTACTCCCAGAATTAGTTGCTTCTTCACCTTCCCAGGTGAGACTGATCAGTTTGAGTTTGCCAGATCCTCCTTCTTGCCCTTCTTGAAAACAGGAGTAATGTTTGCTTTCTTCGAGACTTTAGGAATGCCTCCCAATCACTAGAACCTTTCAACCAAAAGGGACCTCACGATGACATCAGACAGGTCCCTCAGCACTCCTGGATACATTCCATCAGAACACATGGTCTTACGCAGGTTCAGTCCATGTAAGTGTTTCCTAACCTGGCCCTCCTCCACAGAGGGTAAATAAAGTACTCTTTGCTCCAGACTTTCCCTCTGGTCTTAGGGACCAGGTATTTCTGAAATCCAGTCTTACCATTAAGGACAGAAGCAAAGAAGGCATTGAGTACCTCAGGCTTTTCTGTGCCCTTTGTCACAAGGGCCCCTACCTCATTTAGCTGTGGGCCCATGTTTTCCTTGGGCTTCCTTTTGCTGTTGATGTATTTGTAGGTTCTTTTCTTGTTGCCCTTCACATTTCTTGCCAAACTCAACTCCATTAACATTTCCTACCAACATTAGTGAGAATTTTAGGAGGAAGCATTGGTAGAAGGATCTAGCACTGCTATTAAATGAACAGCAATGCCATGGTTGAATTACTGAAATCATCATGAATGAATCCTCTAAGTGCTAGAAACAAACAATAAAAATTCAAAGGCAACATGATATCAAGCAGGTATCTGGCAATACTCTCATTACTACTTTCACTATTACTGTCATTAGTTTTCAAAAAAACGTTTTTGAAATCACTGTCGTCCCATATGGCACTACTTCTCAACTAACTTAAACCACTAACATTTCTATGTTATTTATGAAAAAGATATGAGAAAACTTACGTTCCTTACACAGCATGAAGAATACAGCTTCTAAGGCAACTGCAGAACCTGCCTTTTTGCCCACCAGGACAGGTGAAAAGGTTACAGAGCTGAAATACTTCCAGGCTGATGATAACAATAATCACATCTTTGTATATGCCAGAGTGCCTGCACTACCATGAGTGTTATTCAGGGCTAGTTTAGTTGGCAAAGAAATGCCAGATTACTAATTCATATGGCAAGACACGTATCAGTTCATTTCTGTCAAAAATTAGCCCAAGTGCTACTACACTTCTAAAACAAAGAAAACCATGTTGGCAAATTCATCCTCTGTGGGAATTTCTACAGCAGCTGGTCTTTGAGAAATGCTCAATTAAAACAAGGCTGATGGCTGCTGTTTGACAAATCAATTCAGAGGTGACAAATATGAGGAAAAAAAGCACAGAGGCAACTGTGAGAGCACTGCAGAAAATTTAATGTTGCCCTAATTAGTCAAGGAGCAGTCAAGCAGTGAAACAGCATTGTAAAGCTATGCACTTTTCTTAACAATCCACAAGAAAAGAGATACTCACTACTGTTTTCACAATTATCTAAAAATCTGAAATGCATTTTTCTTCTTCTATATGACAAAATACAGTTATAAAAAAAGCATAATTGTCAGTAACGCAGAAAGAACATATTCAAATAAAAGTATCAGCTAAAGATATCTTTGAATTAATTCATCAGTAATCCATATTAGTATTTTTTAAAGGACCTATGAACCAAATACCAAAGGAACCATTTACCTGCTGCAGTGCTGGGTTATATTTACCTCTATAAAGTCACTATCAAAAGAACTCCTAAGAGAAAGATTCAGGAAGACTGCAGTCAGACAACCCTAATAAAACTCTCAAAATAAAAGTCACTTAAAAAAAACATATCCCACTGCTGCTAAAATGGGTCATTACGACACCAAATTTCTCTTGCAAAAAAAAAAAAGGTTTATTTTCCTAAATTAATGCAGTGGCACAGAGCTCCTGATAAGCAAGAGGAATTCCATCCAGGTCGGCTATTAAGGTAAAGCCTATTGTTAGTATAAAAAAGACATGCAAAATCAAAGCTGTGCCTACCTTATCAAATGTCTCTGTCATTTTTCGCATGACATCCTTCTTGTGCAAGCTTTGAAACATCTCTGCTGTTACCATGCCTAAAAAAGTAGTTTTTTAAAAAGAAGAATTACTGACAACTCTACAACATCAATCAAGTCCAAACCACAGTAAGGACTTTATTAAATTTAGAAACACCAAAGAAAGGGGAATTCTGGTTTATGTGTGTACACTGGTATGGGCAACATATACATAAAGAGAGACATAAATTAATTGATAGGAAAAAGTACAGATGAACCAAAACTGAAATTCACATTAGAGAAGTCTACTCTAGTGCTGTCTGAAAAGGCTATTTTCTCTGTTCATTCATTTACTTCACGGACTGACTAAAATTTTGCCCACTGCTAGTCAAAAACCCCAAAGTATTTCCCGTAAGAGAAGGCATATTAGACAAAGGCCTAGAAAAAAAAATTAAGCGTAAAAGGTACATTTCCAGCTGCTTAAATACACTCAGAAATTTCAAACTAACAGGACAGTTTTCTTAAAACTCTTACTTGCCATCTTAAAACATTTCACTAGCAGACTGTCCCCAGAAGTCAGTGCCTCAATGTTTGTTATGAAACAGAGAGCTTCACAACCCTCTAGTAAAAGCAGTGGCAATGAGGCAAGAGATTGCTTTTCTAGCCACCAAAGCAGGGAGCTGAATTTGCTAGCTGCTTATTTTCAAACTAAGATACAAGCAAAACAAAAGATACCAGGAAATATAAAACAAATGGCAACTGAAATACTGGATTTTAATTAGAACACTCATCAAAAGCACTGTCCCTATGTGGGGATACTGCAAAGCAGTGTGACATGCCACTTCAGAAACCTGACCTTGCAAACCTTGATCAAATACAACTCTCAGAGCTGGAACGCTGCAAGCGCAGTGTCAAAGAATTTAACCAGCAGCATTCTTTTCTATTTCGCCTGCCCATCTGGAGTTCGTTTTAATGAACAGTACAGATTACAAGCACATGATTTACTGGAGAGAAAAATTCCATTTCAGAAAGCACACTTCAGACTACTCTCACATACAGACAGTGGAAAGGGCTATGAAGAGGGTAAATTACCTTGACAGCCTGAGCACTGAATGAAGAAGTTGATGAGATCCAGAAGTGCCACATTCTTGTCTTGTTTATAAGCTTCAATCCAGTCAGCTACTACAGACTAGAACAGATTAAAGAAACTCATTAGTCAGGAGATGAACACAGTTTGCTGCACTCCACTGAGGATACCCATAATAAAGACAAAAACTAATATTGTTCCATCTCCATTAAATTACAAAAACAAGAATAAACTCCAAGCAATTCTGTCCCATATCTAATAGTTCTAAAGACTCTTTCAAGTCTTAAACTGCTTTAGACAATGTTGCCTTTCACAGATGCTTTGCTTCCTTTTAACAGGGAAAACAACCAGTTTTAATAAACATAATACAAAAAAAAAAAAAGTTGTCCTCCTGAGTTCTTGCTAGCACTGAAGTAACAGTTTAATTTAAAAACAAACAAACACAACAAAAAATACACACACACATTTAGCTTCTCCACCATCTAATAATTAGTATTAAATTATACTAGCAGTTTATCCTGGAAGTTCTCTTTTTCTCTAGCACTTGATTTGTGCAGTACGTTTGAAACAGTTCACATACTAAACATAAGCCAAAAACCAACTCCAAATTTCATTTCTAGGGCAGTACAGCCTACAAACTAAGTGACATGGGTCTCCCTGGGACAAGCCATCCAGGCTTCAACCCACCAGTAGTTCCACACAGGTCTAATAAATTCTAGCAGCAACAGAACTCAAGCTCTGCTGCCTTTCCAAGACCTTCCCATGATGGCTGGCGCAGCAATAGCCAAGCTCTTCAGGGAGTTCTACTGAAGTTAACACAGCTGTAGCATGGCAAAAGCCACCCACACAAGTATCTGGGAAAAAAGAAGGTCTCGCATCCAAAATACAAATGTGCGCGTGCACACACATAAACTTTGCTTACAGACACTACACACTAGAGACATATGTATAACTCCATATAAAAATAGTTGGGGCTCCAGACTTTGATACACATATACAAAGATAATATATACATGTGCTCACAGAATATGGGGAGGTGGGCTTCCTCACACTGAAGAAAGTTGCTAACTATATGGATGCACAGGGAACCTGGCTATTATGCAAGCTGCTGGCAGACTGCATTGGCACGAAGGTAAAAGAAAAATACCAAAAGGCGAGCACACAGGGGAAAAAAAAAGTTAAAAAAAATAGGAAAAGCCTAATTTTCAGAATCCTGGACAATTAAAATTTGCTACTGATGAACTTTTTCTGCATTTTTTAAAATAACTATCTTTTCGTATGTTCAGGCATTGCTTTAGGAAGACTGGATCAGGTACAATTTCCTTCCTCTTTTTAAATACCTGACAGCTACCTTTTCACTAATTTCTTGAAGTTGCAAGATGTTCTTTCCAAGAGCCATGCTCACAGCAGTTTTCCAATCAAACATGTTTCTTCCCCCACCTAAGCCAAAATTTAAATGTTCCACAGTATAAATAATGGAAATGACCACTGTTCATCCACCCTCCCTCTACCAAGTGCTTTCAGAACTCAGTGCTAGGAATACCTGCATGGCCTGCTTCCCCATGCTAACCACTTCAAACAAGGTAACTGCCTCAACCACTTGGCCATTCTGCAGCTGGCTCACTCTTCTGCTACTGGTAGAATTCGTCCTTATGTTTTCACACTGTTCTCGGACCTTCCGCTTCTCTCTCTGAAACAAGTCAAGTAAACAAAGTATGTGAGAAAGCACAACACACAACAGACATTCACAGACACAAGTTTATTTTGCTCTTATTGTAATCATTTCCTCAGTTATGCCCCAAGGACCCCAACAAATCCTTACCAAACACAACCACACTGATAGGGAACGAAAGAAAAGATTTAACAGTTTGAATTTTTCCTCTCAACAATGAGTCATAAGCACAGGAAGATATAATAGAAAAGAAGCTTCTGTACAGTTGCACACTACCCAGAAGGCAGTTTTCAGTGACAGCTGTCATTTCTAAAGAATACAAAGCAAGCACAGAAGTTCTACATCTTTTCACTCACAGGTTAAACTCACTACCTGCAAATTAACATGAGCTGCATACAAAGCACAGCAAAGGAAAAGCACATGCTGAAATGAACTGACTGCTCAAAAAGCCAGCTTTGAGGCTCTGCTGCCAATGGAATTTGAGGGTCAAGCTGTATCCACTGATTAGCTTTTAGATGCACAGTGATTGTTGTATGTAATACTCCATTTTGTAACAACTGAATGAAACACAAAATAAACTCCACAACTGAAAAGAATTAAAACTTTTTAAAGCTTTAAAATTGACTTACTGGTGTTTTCAGGTTGCCATTTCTCACACAGCTGCCATTCTGCGCAGCAGACTCGGGCACAGTCTCATCACGGAGAGCATTCTCTCTAAGGTGTAACAAACACGTTGAAGGGGTTAGCAGTGAGTACACAGAACTACACACTTCGGGACAAAAACAGAAGAAAATAAAAGCAAATACATGTATTTTAGTATTTTTAATTAATTTTTTGGAAGTGGTGACATTTTGTCAGTAAAAACCAAACAGCTGACTTTCAAAGCACAGCAGAAATTTGGGGCCTTTTTCAGACTACAGGCTTTCCTTTAAGATATGCAGATAATTAGAAAACTAGCAAAGCTATCAAAGGTATCAAGGAAGTATAAAATAAGTAAATGAAACAGAAAGCTGATGTTGACTTAATGCAGCCTTTGTTGACTTAAGAGCTTTGCATCATGAACCAATAACACAAGTACGCGCTCACTCTGTGGGTGCCCTAAGCTAAACAAGGCAGCAACATTTGATGGGCATTTGAAGGGCAACACTTAAAAATGAGAGGAAGAAATTGTTTTACTTTGTTTATGAAACATGCTGAAGAAAAAAGGCACATAAAAAACTTCATTTTCAGGTCATTACTAACACCATGAAGGAATAATTTTATAAAGAAAGATGCACCTTCTGGGAGATCTGAAGCCATTTATCTGCAATGAAACCATGTCATTTTTCATCAGTCCCAATGCTAACAATGTGCTTTGCCAAAGGTCATGTTTGAGTAGACGAGCTGGATCCCACTTGTGCAGCAGGTCCAGTACTGGAAGCTGGCTGCAATGGCCTCCTTTTAAGCTACAGTGGCCAGGACATGAAGCCAGTTGACTTGTACTACAAGAAGGCATAAAAAGAAAGTAAATATGAGAGTGTACAATTACTTCTATTTTCGTGATACTACTGCAACAAGAGAGTGTACTAACACAAGTGACCACTTTACAAACAAAAAAAACAGTGTATTACACTATCAGATGCAGTCCACTCTCCAGTATCCAGTGATGGCTAACACAGATGGAGAATTAACTGTTCTATGGATGCAGAGCCAGCTCAGCTCCACCTAGGTTTATCAATGCCAGATAAGCATCTTCTTCCCAAGACTGTTTTGCAAAGCAAATTCTGACAATGAATAGCATTGCCTGCAGGACCAAGGTCCTGATGTTATTTTGTTGGTAAGAGCAGAGAGAAGTTTTTATTTAAACATGTCTCTGTTTACTTTTTTGATCTATTGAGGCACTTCAAGAAGTGATGCAGAATGAGGCTTCCAAAGACTCCTATAAAAATTCTATATAAATATAAAATTGCACAAAAATATGCAAAATTTCTAAATACAATTATGCAAATGCTTACCTTCCCTACAGAGAAAAGTCCCATGAAAGTTAAATTCCATTAATTACTTGTTGTAGAAAAGTTCAAAATGTGCCACAGTGTTTGATAGGTGGAAGCAAAGAAAATAATTCAGGACGAACCAATTCTTATACCAGCTGTCCGGACTTCTGCATGTGAAGAGTGGGATAAACTACAATTCCCAGCTGAGTCAGCATTCTATAAGGAATCATTCACAAAAGTTTTCAAATGCCTTCTTTGATTTAAAATTGCTAGCCACAGAGATTAAGTATCCCAAGTACCACTAGAGATTTCCTCGCTGAAAAGAACAAACAGCAAGGGACAGCAGTATGTGTTGCTTTTCTGATGCCAGTTTGCTCTTCCCAGATTCTTCTACAGACCACAAAACCAAAAAGAATCCAAACGTGTTTGTCAAGGAGCTGTTTCTCCTGTGTGATTAAATCCTTTCCCTCTTGATTTCAAAGCAGAATGCAACACTGTGGGGCTGGACTGACAGGTTCTTACTTGCACTGTTTCACTGGAACTACAACTCAGGTGCCAGCCAACACAGTAGTAACATGGGTTACCAGTTTCTGCATTGTACCTCAACATAATACTCAACACACCTTCAAAACCTTTTCCTGAATTGTTTACAAGTACTATTTAGCAACTTACCCCATTCCATAACGAATATAAATGCATTGCATTTGATTATAGCAACTATATTTGAGACCAAGCTGTTTTAAAACATTTAAATAATTCAAAAATCAGAACTGCCATCAGGACTTGTCTGATCACGTACTGCTTTTAGTATCTCTGTCTAGAACATACTTCTTTGAAGTTTTAATTCATGCCCCTCTTTCCCAAGAACATCTTGAAGGACAGCACTCTGGACAGTATCTACTGGCCTTGTGCTACTTGCTTAGTCTCCTCTGCCAGACAAAATGTACTTGTAGCAAAAGGGGCCCAATAAAGTAAGGACATGCCTGGCATATGGAACAGCAAGTTATCAAAGCTCAGCAAAACCTGCAAGAGTGGGAAGACCACAGATCTATAGTTCCCTCACGTTGGGCTACCAACACCAAATAAAACTCATCTGGGGTGAAACCTGTTAAAGTAACTGTCACACATGCAACTAAACATCTGTCTTAAATACTCAACAAATTTAACTAAGCACTAAATACTAATATTAAAAAGCCATTTAGTTTCTGAACTGTTTTGGTTACTAGTGCATCGCACAGCACACAGCTATGCCTCAGGAAGCACTGGGCAACAACAGACAATTTACACAAAAGTAGTTGTTTTTTAAAATCCAGATACTAATAATAGTCATGTTTCTCCTTTCTCTTCTTTTTTTTTTTTTGTAGCTTTTAATACTGTTATTTCCAGTAAGGCTATTCATAAGGCAGGTACAAACTGCAGAAATTAGACCAGCACCTAGAAAGTGAACCCCTTGAAACGACTGAGCAATTAAACGGGATATTTAAAGGGAACTTTATTTGCACAACTACATTTCTGTTGAAGAAACTGCTAGAAGAATTAAGACATCCTCTTATCCTCTTAAGCAAAATAGGAATTACTATACCTAGCTGAGGAAGACACAGGGATCACTTCTGCAGCGATCCCTATACATAACTCCATTTAACATCTTTTCAACTATAGGAGTGCAACAGTAGGTTTGACAAATTTTGAACTAGCTGGGTTTTTTTTTCCTCCCCTTGTTATTCTACACCATGTCAAGCACTTCTGCATGCATCTATTCACTGCCTCATGCACTGGAAGAAACAGGTCCTAGCCATTTAGTTTGCTTCCATCAGCAACCAGTAAGGAAGCATAAGCAGAATGCCATTTCTATTTCCACCTTTACACCCTGTTACATATGGCTCAGAGATTCATTTCTACCTTGTGTGCCTGCCACAATATGGTCCTTTCACTAGCACCTGAAGTATTACTGATAAGATAAAACACTTGAAGTACGAAGGAAGCCAAGTCCCACATCTAATTCTCAGACACAATACTACTGTGATAACTTCTGAATTCAATTTTCTTATCTTAATAAACATTTAGAACAGATTTGGTGACTCACACTTGAAAAGAAAACTACCTCTTTACCAAGGAGATAATATATTCCTTCTGCTGTGTGAAAGGAACAATTAATCTATGTTACTGAAAGAATCCTACCTGTAGATTTTTAAAATTATAAATTTCAAAACAACTGATTCATCTTTTAGAAGCAACATAAGAATCTCCAGTGAGCAAACGCCATGTGCCTGCCTAACACTTCTGAAGCTAAAAGGCTGGTTTCAGATGAAACATACTGGAAAGGACATATGGGAAGCTATTTATGTCATCATAGGCTACAACTCTCAGCTTTCATTAGAGCACAATGAAGCAAAATATGTGGAGCAAACTGGATCAGAAGGTGATAGGATCAGCAAAGACTGGGCTGCACTGAGCTCAAAGCACACAACATTGGACATCTAAGAAGCTTCACTCTTTGAAACCAAACAAGACATGCCCAAATGTTTTACCTTAACCTTTTAATTATTTATATTTATTCAAGTAGAACTTCTAATTACCATTGTCAGTGCATGACTGACAATGATATGAATACTTTAGATCATCTCAACTGATGACTGAAAAATACATTATAAAAGGAAGAAGACTTGATGGATTCCTGATAAAAACAATACAAAATATGTAGAAGCAATATATCCTCCATCAATGCCTAAAGGGAGCCTACAGACTACTTAGCACTCTTCCCCTTCAGCATCCCCAAATTCTCCACTGAAGGGAACACATGCACTGTCAGTGAATCGGCCTTTTTTTTTTTTACGGTAGGTTCATTTGCACTGTGGTGAATAAGGCACAGAAAAACTTACAAGGCCAAGGTCCCTGTCAAATGGCATAAAACAGTACATTAAGAAGATGCTAAACAGTACATAAAAGGAAATAAAATGAAGATATTAGTAAAAGAGCACAACGCGCAGCGAATCCCTTTTTTCCACTTTCCCCCCAAGATGACACACTGTAGATTGCCGCAGTACCTGCAAGGCACAAACCCAAGGGACAGCACCCTAATTTACCAGCAGATTTTACAGGCAACCTGTGCCAGGTCTTACTTTTGGCTGGGAAGGTTACCAGCTGCGTTGGGCTCGGCTATCATTTCCGCTACATTATTTCAGCATCACAAACAAGCCGACACGACCTTCTGAGGAAACTTCACCGAAATCGAGAGTGTTAAAAACTTAACAATCCTTCGGCTTTCGCGGGCGGAACAGCGGCCGAAAACTGTCAAGAAAAGCACACAAAGAGACTTAATTCCAAGCAAACCGAGGCAGAAACAGCCCCTCTCCCTCCTCCCGGCAGCAGGAGAGGATGAAACAGAAAGAAATGAAACCTACCGACCCCGCCGCCGTCCCTCCTGAGCGCTGCCCGGCGCGGCCGGCCCGGGCCCGACACCGTCCCGGCGTCAATCACGGCCGCGCTGGGCCCGTCAGGGGCGGGGAGCGCTGTCACATGGGCGGGCGGCGGCGCTTCCGCAGCGGCCGGAAAGACGCGCCCGGTGACGGTCCCTCCCCGCTGCCCTGGGCCCGGTGGTGCCGATGGGGCCCGCTCGCCTCTCGTGGTCAAGAAGAAGAAGAAGAAGAAGAAGGAGGAGAGGAGGATGAGGCTGCGCTGGAGGAGCTGCTGGGCCCGTCTCCGCTGGCCCCGGGGCCCGGCGCGCAGCGCGTTGCCATCGTGCACCCCGCGGTGAAGTGGGGCCCGCGGAAGTCGCCGCTCACCACAGGTGCGGGGCTGCGGGGGGCGGGCGGGCTCGCAGAGCGCTAGGAGTACATGCAGGGGATTCGGAATGGACCGCCCCGGGAGGCGGTGGAGTCACTGTCCCTGGAGGTGGTTAAGGAAAGACTGATGGTAGCACTCAGTGCCATGGGCTGTTGACATTGTGGTATTCTGTCACAGGTTGGGCTTGATGATCTGAGGTCTTTTCCAACCGGATTGATTCTGTGGCTAGTGCCGCTAGTGTGAAGTGGACCCGCTGTTACCGCGGTGAAACCGCGAAACGCGGCTTGCAAAGTACAAGCTTGGATGGAAAGTCTCGGTCGCTCTTTCCTTCTTTGACAACTTCTTAAAAGACCAGGAGCTGTTAGTGAGTGTTGGCAGACCTGTGCTTTGACTTGCAAATCACGCTAACTGTATTTTGGACGGCAGGATGCCTCAGTGCAGGTTGGTCAGGGAAACAGCCGGGTGTCCCCCTTACTACCACAATGTTAATTGCCTTCAGCCATCAACCGTGCTGCCTGCCCGGGTGGGCTGAAGTCGCTTGGCCTTAGGCTTGCCCAGAAGTTGGCTGAAGAGCAGCAATACCCTCCTGTCCAGAGAAGAGAGTGCAGTGAAGGTGAAGTCTTGTATCAATCTTCTCAGGGACTTACGTGCTTTTATGCAGTTACTTAGTGATGCAGTCACCAATAATTAATTCCTCTATAAGGACTTTTTTTAGAACTACTATTAGATTTCTCTGAGAAATCCTCATAAGTAGCTAATATATATGCATTAATCGCACACAAGATACATGATGAACTTGATGCTTTCTTTGAACACTTCTCTAATTAAAAAGTTGTAATAAAAAGGATTAAAGCATCTTGTAAATTAGCTTTTTATGTATAGAATCATAGAATGGTTTGGCTTGGAGGGAATCTTTAAAGGGTTAAAAATCTAGTCTGACCCCCTCAGCAGTGAGCCAGTACATATTCCACTGGACCAGGCTGTTCAGACCCCTGTCCAACCTGGCCTTGAATGTTTACAGGATCACCACCTCTCTGGGCAACCTGTTCCAATGTGTCACCACCCTCATTGTAAAAAACTTCTTCCTTATATCAAATCTAAATCAAATCTCTTTGTTTAAAACCACTGCCCCATTTTATGCAACAGGTCCTGCTAAAAAGTCTGTCCCCATCTTTCTTATAAGCCCCTTTGACATACTAAAAGGCCATAAAAAGGTTTTCCCAGGAGCCTTCTCCAAGCTGGACAACCCCAGCTCTCCCAGGCTTTTCTCACAGGAGAGGTTCCACCTGACTGATCATCTTTGTGGCCCTCCTCTGGACCTGCTCCAACAGGTCCATGTCTGTCCTGTGCTGGGGACCCCAGGGCTGGGTGCAGCACTCCAGGTGGGGTATCACCAGAGGGACAGAATCCCCTCCCTTGCCCTGCTGACCACGTTGCTTTTGATGCAGCCCAGGACACATTTGGCTTTCTGGGCTGCAAACACATAGTGCTGGGTCATGTCCAACACACCTGAGTCCTTCTCAGCAGGGCTGCTCTCCTCTGTCCATCCCTCAGCCTGTATAAATATACTGGGGGGTTGCCCTGACCCAGATGCAAGACCTTGCACTCGTTGAGCCTCACTGGTTTTCTATGGGCCCACATCTTGAGCCTGTCCATGTCTTTCTGGATGGCAAGAGACCATTTATATATGATACTTACTCTTTTATTCCAATTTATTATGTGATGAACCTAAATCTTGTTCAGTTTTATTAGTGCTGCTAGTTATAACAAATTGTCACACTGCAGAATAAAGTTTTTAACCTTTTCAGGATTTACATGAGTGACATAATTTTACAACTGAAAAGTAGGTAAAATAGGATGGCATCTTTCTGTCCAAACATACATAAGAATAGCAATGGTCCCCTTCCATTTATTTAGGCCCTCTAGATGAAGAGCCTGAAGTTTGAACAACTGTTTCGGAATGATTGTTGAAACACCACAGATACAACAGGAAGTCTGTGTATTTTACAAGAAACCTGAGCAAAATGAGGAGAAAGTGGATCATGATTACATGATCCACTTTAAAAATGCATTACCTTTTGGACCAGTGTAACCTATTTAGTAGATAAATTATGTTTTGCTGTCTGGAGAAACTTGACAAATTTGTTCTGAAGAGGAAAAGTTTGGCATATCAGGACTAGATCTGTTGATTTGATATCCTCATGTAGTCTTCGTGATTTCACAAAGTCCTCAAAAATCATTGCTTTGCAATGTAAATGTTAAAAACTCAGAAGTAATTGATGAACAAGAATATAGGATTCAAATCTGCTGGTTTTAGCAAGTCAAAAACTAGTTTACGTCCCTTATGAATAAGTGGCTGGGAAGTTAGCAGCAGGATATCCCGTATTAGTAATTCCTAAATTTCTGCTGCAAAACACCGAGGTGTTAATTTTGTGGCTTTGTGTTTATCTGAAGTAACAGATTTTCCGGCTAGTTATTCATTTCACTTACTGAGGAAAAAAGCTTGGAAATTTCTGTCTTGACAGTACAACTAAAAATTCTTCAAAACCAACAACCACAGAAGTAATTTATACTGGCAGAAAGATGCTTTGAGTGATAAAATTGCATCAAACTGTTCAATTACTCTGATTAGAGGTAAGACACTTCACTCCTTGCGCTAGATGTTAAAAGAAATACCCTAGGAGAATTTCAGTGTAGCTTAGTCTTTCCATGTTCATGCATGTACTGTAGTTATTGGAGATCTGAGCAGAGTTATGATGGTACATGGTAATCTTTATTTCTTTTTTCTATTATTGTTATTTTCCTGAAGCTGAATTACAGACTGCCGAAGCCGTTGCTCTTGTAGATACTCTTCAGAACTGGACAGTTTTAGATAAAATAATTATTCCTACAAAAAATCCCAACAAGAAGTTTGTTTTTGGCAAAGGAAACTTTCAGGTTTTGACAGGTAAGGACTGAGCTCTTTCAGCATTGCATCACTCTAAATGGGAGACTTTTGCAGCCAAACTATTCAAGGATAGGTGTGAGAGCTGAAGAGAGGGAGAACTTTGTTTATCCGTCATGCAGGTTTGCCCACAAACTTGAAAGAATTTTTAAGGTTGCAAAAGCAGCACAGAATAGACATAATCCCTGCTCCCTGAAAATGTCTGAAGCAACTTAGTCCATAAGTTTATGTGATTGACATAAGTGAAACTGATGCTGTTCTTGGCACAGTACTAAATTAGCAATGACAGCTGCTCTATGAACAAAGAATATGGTGCCATTTGATGTTTTATGAGCATTCCACTCAGTGCAAAATGGTTTATAGTCTGGGCATTTTTAAAAGAGAATTGACATTTAACACTGTATTTTGCAATCATCATCCATCTTTTAGAAAAGATTAAAAAATTGCCCCATGTGACGGCTGTCTTCTTGAATGTGGAAAGAATATCTTCACTAACTAAGGTAATTAAATACAATATCAAATCATATTCTTTGCATCAGTATTGTTTGGAAGCTATTGATGTTAGGAGAAGTGGTCAGTTAAGATTCTGAATTTACAGATATTAATAGATGAAAAATATAATATTGCAAATGATTAATATATGAAGCACCAGGACTGAGTTTTGTTGGAAAGAATCTTAATACCTATTGCATTTGTCCAGTTGATAGATATATATGTTTCCAGCTCTTGTGCATGAAATATTCCAGCAGCTTAGTATAATTTATTATAGACTCTGCTCCCACATTTGCCACTGGCCCTATTTAAAATGTTGAAAAAGTTACTCGTGATTTTTTACAAAATGATGGTGTTAACACAGCTTTTGTTACGTAGAATGTCAACATTTTGGATTAGCTACGTGCTCAAGTTTCTATCCTTATAATGGACAGCATATTTTTTTTTCCTATGCTGTGGATGCTGAATTGTATTTTGAATATGAGGTGTAAATTCAGAGCAATTCATTATAGTTGAATGTTTCAAATAGTTAGACTTTCACTCCTAACCCTTAAAAAGAAACATTGAGGGATGCAGCATACTTCAGTATTTTAACGCTGGCAGTAAAACAACTGGTACATGAACCACAGATACTCTTAGACAAACTGAAATAAAAACTTTTTTGGGTTTTTAGTATGTGCAGCATCATGCGGGGTGAAAAGTATATGCAAACTGTGCAAGCAAACATTAATGCTTTGCTGGTAGTTTTGAATGCTTTCCCTGATCATAAAATGAAGAGATGACAAATGTCTTTAATAGATTGTTATCTCAAGTGCTTCCATTTGTTGATGAAAGGGAAGTTGAAAATGCTTCATTTGAATTTTCCTAGTTTTTAGGAAAATTCTTTATTTTATAGTATGAGTTCTTTTAGTACGAGATTTGCTAAATTTTTTTTTTCTTTTCACAAATATAGATCTTAAGAGCAATTAAACAAGGTTGATTCAAGATAATGTTTGAGAACATGTATACAACAAGCATCCTAGATTTTAGAGATGGCATAGGGGAACTACTGCATGCATACTTTAAGTGTCTTGATGAATTAGAGCAAGGATGAGGGGTTTGGGTTGGTTGGGGGTTTAAGTATTTCATTAAAAGTTTGCTATTAAATAATTTTCCTGCATTCCTCTCTATTTGTTTGCAAGTTTTAGTAATCTTTCTTCTTTTCCTATGTTTTCCCTATCCTTTCCCATTCCAGTATTTCATAATTATTTTTTACAAGGATGTAACCACTGACATTCTTGATTCTGAGATATGCTGTAAGACCTGTTGCAAGAATCCATAAAGGGCAGTGGAAGGATTCACGCTGAATTTGACGGGCCTAGACATAAAGTTCTACTTTCTAAACTCTCTTTAATTCTTTTTTTTGTGGTCAAGCAAATTTTGACTTTGCATGCTCATAATGATTGCCCATCCATTGCAATAGACTCCTGAGATCCTCTGAGTTCAAGTGTCCATCAGCTAACTAACTGTACTTGCTGTGTAGGAGTTGGTCTAGTGATACTGTGGGGGACAGAAGACATCTCAGTTGTTTTGTCTTACATGGCTAAAGAAAGAACTGGAAAGTGCCTGGGGCGTGAAAGTCTTTGACAGATACACCGTAGTGCTTCACATTTTTCGTTGTAATGCCCGGACAAAGGAAGCAAAACTGCAGGTAGCACTGGCTGAAATTCCACTTCTCAGGTACCTCGAGTTGTGCAAATCACAGACTCCTATCTACACGTTTTAGTGACTATTTCTTTACAGTAACCAAATCCAGCAATATTTACTGCAAAGAAAAAATACATAAGGTGTTCAGTGATTGATTAGAGCATGGAATTATTTACTGTAATGTCATTATTTTAAGCTTCTGGAGTGCTGACAGACAAAACCAGAATGTGTTCAATAATCCTACAAAATGTATTTCTCATGAAAAGGTCCCAGTTCATTCTAAGACAGAAGATGGATTGCAAGCATATGTAGGAATTGAATATGTGTATCCCATATATTAAATTGTTGAGTTTAATAAGGAAAGCTATAAACAAGGAAGATTAATTTATATTTAAATTTTCCATATGTGGCATAGAAATGTGTACATGGCAGTTGGTGTGAGTTGTGTGGATGTATTAGAGGTATCTTTGGCTCTCTGAAATTGCAGAATAGCAATTATAATTTACTGAGAGAGCTGTATGCTTTTTCAAGCTACAGTTGAGCCAGGAAAATCTGGATTTTTTTCTCCAGGCTTCTTGCCATGAGCAGGTTTTATTTACAACTCAAGTCATTTAGTGGTTTTATTTGTACTATCACAATACCATTACTCCTTCTCAATTTTTAGGCATTTTAGTATAACTGGATTAAAGAAAATGGCTTCTAATTAACTGTTACTCTGCTGCCAGGTCCAGTCTGAAAAACGAGGTGTCTCAGCGAGATCAGCAGAGAGGTGGTTCAAGGTACATCATGGGCTCAGGTAAGGTCTAAATATTCTCATGATTTAGAGGATTTTTTTCTCCATAGCCTTTAAACAAATTTAGTTGCATCTTACTTTATTTGGAGGGGGTCAGGAGGAAAACAGTGTTCTGCATCTAATTAAACAAATGTACAAAAATTTATTGGAAAGTAAGTTAAATAATAAGGTTTGGGTCCATACTGGCTGAATAAGTGGTCAAGGACAGACTATTTGCTGCCACAGGGATTGTTCAGAAGTGCACGTGGATATTTTACAGTGGTTAGCATATGTTTTATAATTACTCACTCACTTTCTTAGGCAAGAATACGTAGCTTTAGTGGCTTATTTTTAACTTCACAGGCTCTAGTGCTAACTCACTTGATTTCCAAATACATCACTTGCTTTACAGTTTCCCTTGTAAACTATTCTGCCAATTATCCATTTGTATTTTTCAGGTGAAACATTTCTAGAAACACAGAATCGTGTCTTGAAAGAAAGAGAACTTAAAATTAGGAATGCCCTGGAGAAACTAAGGAGAAAAAGGACTTTACTTAGAACTCAGCGCAGAAAATGCGAGTTCCCAATGGTCTCAGTAATGGGCTATACCAACTGTGGTAAGCAAAACCTCCTGAAATCGTAACACAAAAGAGCTTATATTGTCTAATTTTTAATTAGAAACTCTAGCCAGAATCTCATTTGTGTGTGAATAGGCTTCGTATTTTAATTAGTTTCTTTAATTGTGTAATGAATATTTGTCAGTTAGGATATAGTTAGGAAAGCAAATTAAGCTGCTTGGTTTTTTCAGTCTGGAGAAATGCCTAGCACCTATTGTGCCAAAAAGATTTTATATACAGTGCTGAAGACTGCACTGTTAATGTCCCTTTATATGAATCTCTACTACTTGATCAGAATGGGTACAGAAAAGTACATCGGTGTTTAGATCACCATGGAGGCTTGAGGCACAGGAAGACAATTGGGAGTTGGCTGTTGATATGAGAAACCTGCTTAAGGAGCACTGTAGCTTTTCATGGATTATGTGTAGCATTCTGAGATGTGTTCCTAGGAGAATCTAAGTAAAGCTAAAGGGGTTTTTTCTGCTTTTTTTTGTTTGGTTTGATTTGGATTTTTAGCTTACACAAGTGAATTTTTACACAAGGCATAAATAGACTTGGGACTAGACACTTCTTTCAGGTTGCATGATCTTAAGACAGTTTCATTTTCTTATTCAACTTCTTTACAAAACTTACCTTGTACTAATTCTGTTATGATTTGTATACTCAAAGATTTGGATTCTACTTCATGTTTTTCTTAAATGTCACACTTCCACACTTTTAAAACTGAAGATTCAAATATATATATATATAAAAAATGGTTTTATAGACACATTATAGAAATACTATATGAAATTAGAAGTTAGGCTATATACTGAGCAATTCAATGATTAATTAAATGAAATCTTCTTTGAGTCAAATAAATGTCTCTAGTATTATGTTCATGAGGAAATGCCCAATAAAGGCCTCAGTGTAATAAGGTATATATTATTAGCGCTTCTGTTTATTTTTTTATTTGACAGCAGAAGCACTGAGGAGTGTGTAAGTGTATGCTTCCTAATGCTGTCATGGCAGTGCTCTTCAGAGAGTCTTACAAGTGAGACATGTGGGTAGGTCTCTTTGCAGGTCAAATCAGTCTTTGATCATCTTGTGATTCCACAGCACAGCTGTAGATACCAGTATGTGATTACATACATGACCTTAAACCCAATTCCAAGTTATAAAATATAAGATTGTCTTTGGATTTCCTAGTATCATGTAGATAACTGATCACAAGCTACAATTAAATGACTAAAATAGATGTGAAAATATATGTTACATCATACATTTCACCTGAGACTTGCAAATTAAATCGTACTTGGAACAAGCCATTAAAATCTTGCATTTTTTTTATTTAATTAGGGAAAACTACTTTGATCAAAGCCCTGACTGGGGAAGCAGGACTTCAACCCAGGGATCAGCTGTTTGCCACTCTGGATATTACAGCCCATGCTGCCTATCTGCCCTCACATATGGCAGTTATTTATGTTGACACCATTGGGTTTCTGACTGATCTTCCACATAATCTGGTTGAGTCCTTTTCAGCTACACTAGAAGAAGTGGCTTACTCAGTAAGTAGTCAACTATAAAAACTGACAAATCAAATTAATTGCCTGTTAGATAATCCTCACCCCTTCAAAACAGGAGAAGTTAATTGACATGCTGTTCTTAGCAAAGTATCTGGCTGACTATAGTAATCTCCTGAGATAAGGATGTAAATATCTTAAAATAAACTAATTTTCTGATACTTTAATTATGCAGAACATACAGATATGAAGAGATTTCAGAAAGGGCTTATTTGAAGTATATGTACACATATCCTTCTCCATGATACTTAAACCAGATAAACCAGATTTTTCTGATAAAGTGTCTGAACAGTGCATCCAAGTCAGTCAAGGCTAGCTTTCCTGGGAGTTAAAAATGAAATAAAGCCTCTGAAATTATCTGATTTTTACTTAAGGTTTCCTGTAGAACTACAAGTGGGTGATTGTGATGTGATGCAGGCATTATGTAATAAATATAAAGGTACTTTAGCAATTATTTTCTCACTGTTTTCCTGTGTTATAACAAAGTGTAAAGCTGCATACATACACACAGACATTCAAACAAAAAGCCTGTATCATGAAAGGTAATGAAATACAGTGGTAGCTAGATGCAAGGATGCTGCTAAAGATTAGACTTCACCACGTAATAGCAGGGCTTTCAAAAGCTGGCTGAAACCATCCTGTTTGTCACTTATTTTGAAGTGTTAAATGAAAGGCAAGGAATTTACTTCTAATTATTTTTCAAAAGTTTAAAGCAATGTCTTGAGCAAAGGTGATGAAATAATTTGAATGCAAATGCTGAGTTTGGTTGCTTGGATTTTATCATGGCAAACGTGTATACACTTGAAACTGATAACTTTTGTATAAAGCTTCTTAAGTGAAGCACCAGTAATAGTATCCTGGGAGCTAAGCATAAGGATAATCTTCTATATTTTGAATGTAAAAATAGAATTACAAGTTACATGGGGAGGTTTTCCTTCTGTTTTTGAAACTTTTGCAGCTATTACCCTTCTAAAAGTTTTTTTTAGAGACCACTCTTTTTAATCTCCAGTGCTTTTGAAGCCTTATTGTTACAAAGCCGTGGCTTTGAAAAAAATTGATCAATTATTTGAAATCTGATTCTGTAGCTAGCTTGATTGACATTTGCTTCAGGTTTGTTGGAGGCAATTTGTGCTCACTAGGGGTGGAAGACTAAGCTTCTACAGATTTTCTTCCATCATGGTCTAAGAAACAGTAGCTTAATACTGTTTTAGTAGTTAATTTTACTAATCTGCCAGTGTATAATCAAATGGATACAGGAGTATTTTACATGAATTAGCAATGCAAAAATGGTGTACAATCTCTCCAACCTGGTAACTGGTGTTGTATATGGATCTTTGCTAGGATCTGATTGTTCATGTGAGGGATATTACTCATCCAGAAACCACTCTCCAGAAAGCAACTGTTCTGTCAGTTCTGAGGAATCTTAATCTTCCTAGCCATTTACTGGACTCAATATTAGAAGTTCATAACAAAGTGGATTTGATAGAAAGGTAAGCAAGAGATGCTAAGTGTACTTAAACATTTCTTATGTTCTGGAAGTTTTTTAATTCTTAGTCTAGGAAAGAGATCCCACATTTCAGAATATATTTAATAGTGTTTCTCAATCTTTTACATATGTAAGCATGGTCTGAAAAAGAATTAATTATCTTTTAATTACAAAAGAAATCACTTGAGTCATACAAGAAGTGGCCTCTGTAGAAGGTGTCATTATAAAGTAACTCAGTTAAATTGTCCATGCTTGGAATATTGTCACAATCTAATCTTCATGAACAAATGTGCTAGCAATTAATTTTCTTTCAGGTATAAACCCACTGAAGAAAATGCTTTAGCTATTTCTGCTCTGCTTGGACATGGTTTAGAAGAACTGAAACAAGAAATAGAGAAAAAAATATTGATTGCAACAGGGAAGAAAATTCTAACAGTCAGCATCAACTTAGAGGGACCTCAGCTAAGGTAAATAATTCTGAATTGTATGAAGGACTTGGAGAAATATGAAACACTTAGTCATACATGTCTTAAACTTTTCAAATCATATCATACTGATTTTAATCTGCGTTAAGAATAACAGAGATAACTATCAATGTTTTGTGATCTACTGACAAAAATAGCCCCATTAGATACACTGGAGAAGTGAAGTGAAGCACTTCATCTTTTAAAGTGTTATCTGGATAGGAACCTTTTGACCTAGGATCACATTCTGTGCAGCGTGTCACACCTTTAAGATGCTACTATGCTTTTACATTTACAGTTGGCTCTATAAAGAAGCAGCAGTTCAGGAAGTAGAAGTCATGCCTGAAGATGGCACAGCCAGGGTGAAGGTGATAATCAGCAGTTCTGCTTTTAGCAGATACAAAAACCTCTTTCCCAGCAGTAAGATTTTCATGCCATGAAACTGCATCATGTTCTAGGAGAAGAAACTGATCTCCTCAAGAGGATGTGAAATGAAGTGAACGACCTCTTAGTCTCACTGCTGAATAGTTCGCTTTTCTTTCCCACTTGATGTTTTTGGTGCACTTTAGAAATGGACGCTGTTTCAGAAAACTTCTGTGGAAACAATAACAGCTTTGAGCTTAATTTTGTCAGCAAGTACCAGGACAGCACTAAATTTTTCATGTTAAACCTGTTGTTGGCTATAAGCTGCGGACCTCAAACACATGGAATGGCATCTGACTTAACCTTCCGTAAAGTACCAATTTTCTTACATCATATAAATAAAGCTTTTTACCGCCTTTTTCAGAAGAAAATAGTATTTATTATTATATTTAAGGTGTTTCAGATGGTCTTTGGAAAATGAAAGTCAGTGAACAAAATGTTGTTGGCTGTATATAAATAATAAAGGTAAATATGTATTCAAGCAGAATCCATGAATGTAAGTAAAATAAATGCCATGTCTTAATGCAGTGAAGAAAAAAAATCATAATTAAGGCATTAAATAAAGTTAGCTGTGAACATTTTTTACCCATACAGTTTTCTTGCCTACACTAATTTATCCACAATACCTATTACTGTGTCAGTTCTTGGAGAAAACATTGAAGGTACAGCAAACCTTTTCGCAGAGGAAAACAAAAGGAAAAAAAGAAACACAACCCCAACTGATCCATTACTTAAGTTATGAATTACTACTGGGAGCCAATAAAACAGCTCACAGAAAGGAGAAACCAAACTGTTTCACTCCATATTACAGAGAGAGATCAAATTTTATTAGAGTAGCAAGGGTACAAAAGAGGGCACAAAAGATAGGCAGAAAAACTTCTGCAAACATTAGCAGACATCTGAATTTAGCTTTTGCATATAAAGTGCATCTAAAAAGTGAGGTATATGAATGACATTGCATAGTGAACTTTACCCAATGAACAGTTTTATTTTAGTCCTGGTGCTTGACATTTCTCTTGCTTTCATGATCATCGGTTATTACGCAGTTCATTTAGAAAAACAGAATTAGTGTAAGATGGGAAACAGCATAAACATCTCAGTTTTGCCATATGCAAAAACTACTTAGTTAGAGGAAAAATAATTACAGAGCTACTAAAATAGCTAAATAAAAGACCAGGTGTGAAACCCCAAATGAGGGTGACAGAAGCCAAGAATCTGTATTTCTAGGGCAGTTTAAATTAAGATCAGGAATTTGTTTCCTCTGTGTTTATTTTCATTGTAAGGCATACTTTAGCAACACCTAGTAAAATGTTTCATTGCCACAGACAAACTGTGTAAGGGCCTAGTTTTGGTATCTTTATCCCTGCAGAACTGGCATGATTAAGTGTGCAAATACAATTACCTCTTACAAATCCTAAATAATTTTGTGGCTACCCTGTAAGGGAGCTCACAAATAATACTCAGCACATTGGTGTATATATAAAATAATTTCAAATTGGATTGTCAGTACAGCACCTCTGATATATCAAAATAATTTTTAACTATTCCTTTTGTTTATTTAACACAAACCATGAAAATGACAAGTCAATGTCAGACTGGTAGAAAAGAGTAAGAATTTGGGTTGCAAGTAGTGCAGAATATCCTTACAATTATAAGAAAGATAAAATCTTACCACTAAATCATGCAGCTACTGACATATTCCTCCTTCTTAGTACTATGTAAAGTAAGATTGAGTTCTTGGGACTTTCAGTATTGCCAGCTGCTACACAATCAAAGCACCTCCAAAAAATTAGACCTACACCACAGTTCTCTAGAGACTTCAGCAACGTGCACCTGCTCTCTTTTCTGTCCAAAGGCCTCAAAACCCTGGTGATGTTGACAGACCTTTTCCTACTGAGCCTTGAAAGCATTCCTGGTTTAAGTTAATTGAACATTTATGGGATTCAGGATGTTTACAGCAGGGCACGATAAATGCAGACAAAGCCTTTCCAACTTTTCATAGATTAAGAAGCTCAGAATTAAATGCTATTTGTTCCAGTTCACTTTGACAGTGCAATGGAGGATTAATTTTTGTGTTAAGTTCTATCACAGCTTTGACAAAATCATTGTTTCCTATAAAGTCTCCAGCAATGATGTTAATACATTTTTTTTTTGGCCCTGGATACTGCTGCTTTATCCAGATTTTCAAGCATGGAAGACTCTGGAGTGTCATTTTCTTCAATGATCCAAATGGGTGTACGAGAATATACCTTAAATTTTCAGTAAGGTTAATCCCTGCTACAAAGAATTTTCCTGAAACAAAAATCAGAAAGTGACACATTAAATATTCTTTTGAGGAGAAGAGAAACATCTCAGCATTGCATTAGCTTCACATCTCATTCCAGTGGAGATCATTAAAATACCAACTTCACACTCTATTGTTTCATGTCCCTACAACTGTTTTCCCTTGTTGCAACTGCATGCTGTAGTAAACAATTCCTGAGCCACACTTGGTTATCAAAACATTCCAGTTTAGCTAAATTTGTCTAGTTATTCACTGCAGTCTAAAGGTTCTCTACTGCCTGGTCCTCCTTTGTAAATGATGTTTGTCTCTGTGAGGGTTGGTTCCAAACACTTCGCCTTCCCCCGCGATGGATGGAAACACAGGGTGCACCCACGCAAGCGTTTGCCTTCGGTTGCGGAGTGCCCTTCTGAAGCGGCTCTCCCCATCACCACCCTGTGCATTCACTTCAAAAGCTGTGTCAGAGGTTCGGAACTGAACCTCTGTCAGATTATACCACCAGCATGCTTGAGTGTGCAGTGTTCAGTGTGCAGCTATACGCTTCTCATACTGCTCTTGTATCACAGAATTACTAAGGCTGGAAAAGGCCTCCAAGATCATTGAATCCAACATTTGACCGAACACCACCATGACAACTAAACCATGGCACTAAGTGCCACGTCCAGCTGTTTCTTGAACACTTCCAGGGATAATGACTCCACCCACCTCCCTGGGCAGCCCATTCCAATGCTTAAACACCCTTTCAGTGAAGAAATTCTTCCTGATGTCCAACCTCAGCATTCCCTGGTAGAGCCTAAGGCCATTTCCTCTTGCCCTGCTGCTGGTTGCCCGGGAGAAGAGGCCAATTTCCACCTTGCTACAACCTCCTTTCAAGTAGTTGTAGAGAGTGATAAGGTCTCCCTCAAGAGAAACCTTGTAGTGGGTTCCTTTCCCAACAAGGCTCATGGAATGCACTTCTCTCACCACCTGTGCTGCCTAAAGCAACAAGCACTGGATTGAGGAAGCAGCCTCCTATCCACGAGGCAGGCACAGCCACACCAGCGACCTGGTGTGCGCTGAGGGCTCCCTTTCCATGGCTCACACGAGCGAGGTGGCTGCCACAATTTCTGTAGTCTGTGTGCACACACTGACGCGTACCCACACCACCAAAGACAGCGTCGCGCTCACCCAGGGGCGGGCAGAGCACTCAGCAGCCATGGGCACACAGCACACACAGGGTGGTTATATCCCATAAAGCTACAATCACCCAACTTCCTACTTGTCCTGCATTGCTGTAAGTGCTCCTTCTCTCCTCCGAGCGAACTCCCTGTGCCTACCTGGACGGCCCATCCGCTTCATGCGCTCCAAATACCGGATAAGAGCACGAGTGGACGTTTTGTTTCCCCACCAGTACGGGATGGGGGGCCACAGCTCACAGTGCTTCTCCAGTTCCACGTCCTCTTCGTACGAGACTATAACCTGATGGCCGAGGTGCCACATGGTCCGCAGTGTTGGCACCACCTAAAAGGAAGCATGCCCAGGTTGAAGTCAGCAACACAGCAGTGTTCCCAAAGTCCAAATACTGATGTGTGACATCACCTTGGCACAGATTCAGTTCAGATAAAGCTTTTAAATGAGCAGCCCAGTAGGTAATGGGCTGGTTGACAAGCTGCAGGTCAATAGGACCCTGGGAGCTTCAGCAAATTCCTCCTTTCCTCAAACAATTCAACTACGACAATGTACATTACTCAAGGTCTTACACCTGCATAATAGGAAACCACCCCTGTGTCAGCCCTCATGCACAAGCCACTGCTGAAAATTTGTTAAGGGAAGAAGATACAGACCATCTGCTACAGGAATGCAGACACAGAGAAGCAGGAATCATTTTGGAAAATGCTGCACATTGATGCAAATTTGGCACAGTAACCATCAAAAACTGAACTGCTTAAAACTTGGTAAGACTAAATGTGAATCACCAAGAGCTACATAAATTCTTATTTCTCTAAGTAGAAAGTTTCTGAAATTGGGATGCTCCAGACATTTTTAATTGAGAAAGACCTGAGTCAGACACTTTCTCTAACAGATAGATGGGCAAAAATTTAAGTTACATTTAAGTGTCTCAATATGAAATTACATTTTCCAGCCTCAGAAGTTACCATTGGAGAGAACTGAGGCCCTCTGACTAGTTTTATTTGCAAAACCAACATATTTAACAGGCATTGTGTTTTCTAAGAATGTCGTGGTGAAAAACTATGCTACTTGTGAAAAGGAAATGGTGGCTTTTTGATGTTCCAATTAGCTTACTAATTAAAATAAAAGCCAAAGGCACTTGAAAATTATTAATGTAAATATTTGAGGAAAGCTGAGGGTTGAATGAATCCCTCTCAGTTCATCCATAAAAGAGAGAATGCAAGCCCCCATTAGGTCAGAAAATAATGCAAAATTAAGGCATGAGCTACTCAAGCTACAAAACTTTGTGGTTGACTGAAGCCTTGGCTTTACTCCAGCTGCTTTTCTAAAGCTAGAAGCTCTTAAACAAACAAAGATGTGCAATAAAAGCCAAAAAAAAAACGCTACCAGAGACGTGAACACAGGTGCTTATTTTGCAAACAAAGCAGAAATGAAAGTCTAACAAGGGATTTTTAAACCCTAGTAATCCAGATCAAAGGAAGACACCTTGAATAGTTCAGACAATTAAAATTTTAAATGCAGTGTAATATTGTCACGCTGTGGCCTGTGCCAGTACTACATACAGACCTCGCCTTAGCAGCTGCTTCAGAAACACTGTGACACTTAATTCTGTATGACAACAGAGATGAGGTCTTGATAGACGGTAGGTAGCAGTTTATTTTAGAATAAGTCAGCAAGCACTTCGATATTTGATGGTAAATCTAAATCTGTGATCCTGAAAAATCCCACAGCTGCCTAACCTGAAATGGTACTGCTAGCAAAATTGGTGAGATCCATTGGCTGGTCACAGACCCCATAGAAAGAAAGTTTTCGTACTCGAGGGAAGTACTTGGTATGTCTTTTCTCCAGTTCCCTTCCTCCCTCCTCCTGGACACAACTCAGAAATGTTCTTTCTTCACTGATCTCAGACCATTCTTTCAATACCTTCGTTCAACAAATTGTCATCAGCAGTCTGCCCCTTTTGCAGTTAATAACTTTTTTCTTTTTAAGAGCTGGCCATATGTCTGAAAGCAAATTTGACCACCTTCTCCAGTATCTATGTTCATCCCACAACTTACACACTCACGTTATTTGGGGAAACAATAAAACAGTGTCACTCAGGTCTTCAGTTATTCAGCTGAGGCCTGAATATTCAGAATCCCCTAGTTTTGTTGAGAATTTTTCTATTTTAACTCTGCTGTACAAAATGCTTTGAAATGGTAATACTCACACGGTTACTGATACACCAGCTTCAAAGGCTGAATTTGAATCGCAAACAGGGTCATCATTCTCCTGTACCACTCACATCTCCAGAGAAAACCCTCTGTTCCTGTGCATCTTTGAAATGTTAATTGTTTAACTACTAAAAGCTCCCACACCTTGTAAAAAACAGGGAGCTAAGTCTCAACTTCTAAAATCTAGCAATCAAATATTTTCTGATTATTTAAATTAAGGCTTTTCTGGAGGTTTGGGTAACTGAAAGGCTGATTAGGAGGTGAGCTCCAGGAAAGTCAATGCCACCAGAAATGCACTGAGGGCAGAGATGCTATTATGAGGGACCTCAACAAGCTGACAGAAACCTCATGAAGCTCAGCAAAAGAAAACACAAAGTCCTGAACAGACTAACCCGACACACCAGGACAGACTGGTGGCAGCTGGCCTGAAACCTGCTTTGCAGTCAAGGACCTAGATGTTCTCATAGACATCAAGCTGAACATGAGCCAGTAGTGTGCCCAACAGGCAAAGATCAACTGTGAAGTGAGCTATATTAGCAGAGGCACAGGCAGCAAATCAAGAAAAGGGGATCTTCCCTTCTATTAAGCAGTTGTGGGACTGCAGCTCAAGTGCTGTCTCCAGCTGGGGCTTCCCCAGTATAAAGAAGTCATTGACGAGCTGGAGTGAATCCAGCAGCACACAACCTGAGTGAGCAGAGGCTGGAGCAGAGGCTGGAGCATGACACACAAGGACAGGCTGAGGGAGCCGAGTCTGTCCAGCATGAAAAGACAGGTCTCACTGCTGTCTGCAAATACCTAATGGGTAAATGTAGAGAAGACTCCTCAGAGACGCACAGCAAAGGATGGAAGTCAGCAGACACAACAGAGATTCTGATCAGATAGAGAAGGAAAACACAGTTACTGTAAGAGTGGTCAAATGTTGCATAGAAAGGTTGTGGAATCTCCATCCTCAGAGATATTCAAGAATGAACAGGACACAGCCCAAAGTAACTTTTAAGCTGGTCCTGCTTTGCGTCGTGGTGTTGGACCAGATGACCTCCAGAGGTCACTTCCAACCTAAACTATTTTAAGTAGAAAAAAATTAATTTATAATTATTGCTGTGAAAAGGCAGAAAATGGATTCTTTAAATTCTATAAATATATAACACACACAACTTTTATTTTCCTTTCTTTTTTTCCCTTTCTTTTTTCTCCCTTTCTTTTTTCTTTCATTTTCCTTTCTTTTCCTTTCTTTTTTCTTTTCTTTTCTCTCTTCTTTTCCCCTTCCCTTCCAAGAAAACTCAGACAGGACAATGGATGGCAGTTGTCTCTACTATTGTCCCACAACTCAACAGACATAATCAAATTTAATTCCCTCCTCCACACTGTGAAATGTAGGTTTGCTTTATCTCCTCAGTTCTATTAGGTAATGACCTATCTCTGATACAGCAAATGGTACCTTTCCTAGGTTAAAAACACAGTGAAAGTAGAATATATCTAAAAATTTGGAATCAAAGATCTCACTGTGATGTATTATTCTTTAAAAAATGAGAAAAAAGGGATCTCATACTTACATTTCTAGGACACAGTTTACACTGGAAAATCTCTTTTATACAGGCAACAAGATGATTATGAAGTCTCTTGGTTAATCCATCAAAATTCCTGCAGGCTATGATAACAACTTCATGAGGATGAGTTTCTAACCACCTCAATATTTCCCACAGAATATCCTGCAAGAAAGAGGTATGGCAGCTTAGAACATTATCTGTGCTATGCAGGAGAAGACATACAATCAACAGAGCAGTGATGGTAGAGTAGACTCACAATCACATAATGAAAAACAATGTTTTCTCAAAAAAACAAGTGTTTCTATAATTATATAGGGCTTTTAATGCCTTCTTCCCTTTAATAACTTCTCTCCTTACTGGGGAAACAGGATTGCCCTGTGTGTCGTCCTGGGACAACACAATATAAGCCCTGGAACACTGGGCATGTGGCAGGGGACAGGCAGTGGAGAGCAGGCACAGAGTCTGGTTTGAGGATAAGGAAATGACTGATGCTCCAGTAGCATGTGCAACTGCTGAAACTAATTTCCAGCCCTGCTGATTTTCTCTGGTTTGAAGTCCTCACAAAAGAAAAACAACCTACTCAGAAGACCTTGAGCCAGCATTTTCAGATTGTGATGGCCCTTAAATGAAAGAAATGGCACTGGTTTTATAGCCATCACAAAGGAAAGGAAAATACCTGCACAGTAACAGTTGTGTAAACCATATGCACGAAGTACAAGTTCATGGATGGATCATTAGCCTTGTGGGCGATCCTGAAATCCAGGTATCTAACTCCAGCCTCAAGTTGCTCTGTCACAGTCAGGACCTGAAAGGTGAAACAGAAGACAAAGGTCCTGAGAGCTTGAAAGAGATTTGTTTCTTTAGTCTAGAAAGCTAAAAGAGGGGTACAAAGTTAGCCCTATGGCATTTTTTACAGGTCTTTTGTCTTTAAAATGTCACTATATGGCACCAAGTTGCAACTTTGAAGGATTTTGCTCCCTGACAAGAGGGATTCCAATTTACCTGCATCATATACTGCAGGTACAGATTAGATTCGTTTCAGATCGTTGCCCTTGTTGTGTTCTGAAAGTTAAAGATCAATTAACCTGTGCATAAATACATGATTACTCTTCACACAACTATTCATTTAAAAAACAATTGCAGGATCAGCACCTTAGAAACGCTGTATTTATTTTATTAGATCAAAGACTTTTACCATGGTTGTCTCTGTGGACCTCACATCCTCAACAGCAGGAAAAACAAAAGTAGAAAAAACTACTGGCTATTGTTCTTTTTCAAGATAAAGTTCCTTATAAAGTTTGAATTAACCTGTATAAGTCCTACAAAACAGAGGCACTCCTTTTGTTCCACTTCCCTCAGAGCTCTTCCACTGGATTTGAGGGCTGAATCAAACAGGTGATAAAGCTGTTTCTGGGCCAAAAAGTCCCGAAATATTTATCTTTCCCTTATATCAAGACTCTCTTAGCATAAGAAAATAGAGTCAATTTAATTAAACATGTTGAAACACCAATTTGTCTCAGTTCAACCTGCTAGGGAGAAAAATTTAGGTTTCAGAAACCATACACAGTACTGATTTAAGTCAGAAAGGGCTCAATGAAAGTTAAATCAGTGCAAGGCATTGCTCTTGAATATCCATATTTGTAGCTTTAGCACTCTGACAGAGCTTAAGACACACGGCAGGATGCTCACCTTGCCTAGTTTAACCCCCTGACTTCCTGTTCTTTGGACATGAATTTAGTCTCCCCAGGCTGTGCCCAAGGGGCCAGGCTGGGACAGACCAGCCCTGTGTGCCCCAGGGTCCAGATGGTGCCAGGGTCCAGATGGTCTGGCCAACAGCTCCTTCTGCGCCTGCCTGGTGTCCACCAGGCTGAAGCAGTTGAAGGGACGATCCATACCCCTTTGCTTGGAGCATGTTGGAGATGGGAGTACTCATGGCTGTAGGTCATATATAACCTTCGTGGCCAGAAAGTGCACCAGATGAAACAGCTGCTCTGAACTGCCCTTTAGATGAATTCATTTCTTTCCTGTTGACTACACAGGAAAACCAGACAAATTAAATTCTCTAATTAGTCACCTGGGTTTGGATGCTGAATCAGGCAGTGAGAGCATTGCCCCCTAAAGGGCACAATTTAAAAGCAAGCCCTGAGGAGCAATGTGGCTCAGTGCTTCAATCTCAGACCAGGCATCCAGGGCATGACTGGAAGTCACACAGCCATTACACAGGAAATATTTGGGCCTCTAGACTGACAGCCACAGCAGCTGGGGCTCGAGCAGGCAACTCCCAGGCACTGGGCCATCCAGGAATCTGTGGATCCTACCATCAGTAGGGCTCCGTGGTGTCTGTTCTGGATACCAATGGGTGGAGTCATCTCCCCACACAGATAACTGGAGCACCACAGAGCTAAGGAGGGGCAGGATTGTAGCTGTGCCTCTTCCTTATCAGCACTGGGCCACTTCCTGCTTGTCATGCTGGGTTCAGACCAGAAATATTACTATAATGATGTTAAGAGATTGTTTGTCACCAACAGGGCCACTTTGCCAGCCAGAAACCCACAAGTTAGGAGGTATCTAAATCTTTCATTGGCTGAAGTCCCCCCCAAAAAAGCAGCTCAAGATAACAAGGATCTGTTCTAAGCAAGTGCCCTTCCACATCAGCTCATCATGACCGGTTCGTATATGATACCTGGTAGTGTCTAAGATTCCAGTTTGCCAGAGATGCTCAAACACAACAAAAGAAACTTTGGCATGCTTATTGCTATTTATCAATTATTCAGTTTTAATTCCCTAATAAAGAACTACTCCTTCAATAAGAACAAAAACAAAGTTTTTTAGTACCTCTTTGATGTCAGGAAAGTCTGTTCTTTGGAAGAATCTTCAAAAGCTGTAGCTTAAATCATGATCCCCAATTTTGTCTTTAACATAGATTTGTAAGGAACAAAGAGATAACTACTAGCTTAATATTTGCACATTTAAAAAAATTAACAAAACCTTACGTGATGGACCACACCTTCATTCCCTCAATCTTTATGGGAAAAAATCCCTTCAACAAGGGATTCTTCTGTCTCTGCTGCTGAGCGAAATACCCAGTATAGATGGGGAAAATGACTGACAACTCACACAACAGTGATAGCAAAAATTACAAGCAGTACCTTCTGAACAAAGTGCAAAAGAAAAAACCTCTGCTTATTACATTAATATTTACTACAACAATAAACGTGAAAAGGGGTTTCTAGTACCAAATGGTCAGCTTTAAGCAACATCTTTGTTTAAGTACCATCCCTGCCTCAGCTGCATGCTTTTTCCCCAGAAAAGATGATCAGGTTTGTGTGGCTCCTATCTTACTCTCCAAAGTGCTGGATTTAGACAGGGGAGAGTAATTTTCTTCATATTAGCTGGAACTGTGGTTTGTATTTGTGTTGGAAATAGTGTTGATTACACAGGGATGCTTTTGCTATTGCTGAGCAGGGCTTACACAGAGTCAGGGCCTTTTCTGCCTCTCACCCCCACCCCACCAGCGAGGAGGCTGGGGGAGCACAAGGAGTTGAGAGGGGACACAGCCAGAACAGATGACCCTAACTGACCACAGGGATATACCACACCATAAGGAGTCATGCTCAGCATATAAAGCTGGGGGGAGAAGAAGAGGGGGAATGTTCAGAGTGACGGTGTTTGTCATGCCAAGACACTGTTACATGTGATGAAGCCTGGCTTTCCTGGAGATGAATGAACACCTACCTGTCCATGGGAAGTGGTGAATTAATTCCTTATTTTGCTTTGCTTGCACCTGTGGCTTTTGCTTTACCTATTAAATGGTCTTTATCTCAGCCCACAAGTTCTCCAGCTTTTTCCCTTCCAGTTCCCTCCCCTATTTCGCCCAGGGGCAGCAAGAAGCAGCAGTGCGGGGCTGAATTGCTGGCTGGGGTTAAACCACAACACCCAAGCATGGCATCTCATGAGAGCACAGATTTCTGGGCAACAGGCTATTCTGTCATTGTACACTCTCAGCCCTGCAGCACAAGCTTCAGCTTTGCCAAGGCAAGAAGAGAACGCCAGACAATGGTTACCTGTGTTGTAGACCACTTCATGATAATGGGGTGCACAATGCATGGCAGACATTTGTTTAAAAACTTCACCAGCTTGGACTCATTGCCACTAACAGCAGAGCTTTTATCCAAACAGTAGGTCATAGTGTCGTGACTCCCTGTAGAATACAAAAATAAATGTACAGAAAATCTCATTTCTTAACTAGTCAAGACCACATTCCATGGCTACATTTCATGTGCACGCCTGATAGGCCACGCCATTTGTGAGCCACACACCTATATTGTCTGAGAACCTCTGTAGTTACGTCAAAAAGGTGGAATTTGCTACAGAGGTTGCTCACCTAACATTAATAAACTTAGTGTGAAATCCTTGTGAAGGGAAGGCATTGAGACTTTTCAATAAAGCAGTCCCCATTTAAACTACACATCACTGTTGTTTGCCCCAAATGACAATAAAATGGTCTGTTTCAAATGGCATCTTCCCTGTAAGTAATTATCTTGACGTATAAACACTTTTTTTTCAGGGAATAAATAGCTGAAGGCTGAATTTACCTAGAATTTGTCCTGTTTTCAGAGTTGTCCAAAAGCAGGATTTGATTCTCCAATACCCTCATCTCTGCACGGGAAAATATGATTGAAAGCAGAAATTCATCTTCTTACACCTTTGACAGGACCAACGCTTAACTTGGCACTTTAAACATTTCTATCTTAAATACTTGGTAGAAATATCCTCCTGAACTAAACCCCCACCTCCCCTACAAAAACAACAAACAAGTTGGGTGCTTGAAGGTTTCAGAGGCAAATCCAAGTCTAAGTTTATGAGTGAAAGATGAACAAGATCCTCATTTGATGGACTTCAAAAATTACCTTACTCTTTCCAGCACAGGGAATTCCACAGGCATCAGAGCCAAGAACAGCCTGCACAAATATTTTATTTCCCTGAAGTCTTAATAAATCTGACACATCTCTTCCATCATGTTTAGATGAAACCATTGCAACTCACAATTTCTTCAGGACAGGGAACTGGTGATTTTGCTAGCTTTTCTGTTCCATTATTTCTTCCAGTTTTATAAAGCATCAATAAAAAAAGCTAACAATTCAGTGAAGTGACTTGCTTGGATCTTAACAAAGTATCTGCAAAGAATCTGCTTATCATTTTGGGGTTTAAGTCTTCTGTCAAACTAATTGTTCACTGGTGCTCAGAACTGCTTTCTTGAATTGTTAGTCTAAATGGCGTCAGTGGTAATATTTCTAGTAGACAAAATAAAAAGGGTTGGTTTGGAAATTAAAATTCTTCAAAACTGTCAATAACAGTTTGATGTCTCACTCAATTTTTTCACCTTCTAAAAGCCATTTTTGATCTATTTCACTGCTTTAAACACCCAAACCACACTGCAGATGAAAGATCAATATTGAGGGCATGCAATCAAAGAAGTAGGTGTCAGAAGATGTAAGAGTCAAACTATTAAATACTATTAAATATTTGGACCAAATCCAAGTCTGAGAGAGATGAGCAGGATTCCATTGATAGGCATTGCATCTACAGATGCCAACTAGCAAACGGACAGTAATCTTTTACTCACAAGTCTTTTGTGATGTCAGCGAGTTACAGTAATGAAAGGAAGATGGGTACATCCATGACACAACACATATGATGCAAAGATAGTGAGCTAGCACCAAGCCAAGTAGCTCCAGACCTTGAAGGAACACCTCCCCAGCAGCACTGTGCTGATTCTGGTGCAAGCACAACACTAATTAGTGAGATTTCCTGCTGGCTCCTCATCATGCTTTCAGAATCCACTCTGTCATGTTTCTTGCATGCCCCCTCTGAGATAAACTTCCACTTCCAAACTGGGTTTCCCTCAAGTCATTGCTCCCTCTGGAAAGCTGCCAGAGCTGTCTTGACCTGGTTGGTCTTGTTCTGTTTGTGTTCTGACTTGGGCTAGGTTTGTAGGTCAGCTGGACAGACACCAAAATATTCCAAGCTAAAAGCCTGCAATGCTGTGCAAAACCCCTCTAATGTTTGCTGAAATGGACTTGCCTTCAACTACTCTCCATGCCTGTTCTCCCTGCAGGCATATTCACAAGAACAACAAACATTTGCAAGAATAACAAGGTCACTCTTAGGAGTAGAGCCAGGAAGTCAAACAAACCAGGTTTTCATCAGCAAGTTCTCCACTTTATAGGATGGCCAAGAAACATCAGGTGAAAGTCTTATAGAAACAACACGGCTCCTTTTCCAGCAAACAAAATCCCACTGAGCATGCTACTGACTTTTTGAAGGATTTTTGCAATAGGAACAAAAAAAAAAAAGAAAAAGAGAAGACTATTACCTTCTTTCTTCAGTCATAAGACAGATACATATTTTCTCTTTTCTTCTCTTGATGGTTAAATAAGAGATCTAGATTTTTTTTTTAGTAGCACCTGTACTGGTCCTCTTACACAGGCTTTATCCTAAACAGAAATGTGCTTGTTTTGAAGTTAACATCAATTCAAATTACATTATCTAAGAAGCCACCATGAAATAAGTTTCTGGGTTTCAATTTTAACTGGAACTCCACACTCCATTAGTTCACAACTAATGAGCAGAAAAAAGCCAAAACACTACAATTCTTGGGTTCTCTCAGGGCTCTACCCACTGAAGACAAGACTTCACACTATCTCTGAATTTATGCCTTTCCTAAAATTAACCTGTGATCCTGTGGCCTACATAAAACATTCATCTACACGCTGTGCTGCTTTCCACCCAAACTACCTGTCGCATCTACAGGTATGAGAGAAAATGTGGGCTAGATTTTTCTTTAGTACCATTTTTGATGTGGAAGCAAAGGGAATCTCTCAAGAGCTGATGGTCCTCCAGTGCCTCCCCATGAGCCAGTGAAATCACGTTATACCATAATTTTTTTTAACAGAATGAGAGGGGGGGGGAAAATCAAGGCAGCAGAAAGATGACCAAAGAAAGGTTAATGATAAACAGGTATCATTTAAATGCCTTTATGCATAATACAATAAATCCAGTTTTTATAAGCTGGATCATGTAGAAAAGTAACAGTCTACATTAATAAAAACATGTTAATTACAAGTCTCAATTTTCCTTTTTCTGCAACTTCACAGCCTCCTTTAGACAGGACAAAGAAACAAATAATAAGGTAAAATGTTATTTCTCCCCTTCTGGACACATTTTATTATATAGGAAGTCACAAGAGTTAATTAGGAAAATTTTATCATTGCCCAAATAAGTCACTCTTTAGATTATTAATAGTATCTGACAAGATGATGCAGAGGGACTGAAAAAAGTGCCTCTTTCTTTTCATTTCTAAAAAACAATAAAAAATTCCTTTTTACCCCTCCCCTCTAAGAAACCCCAAACATTACAGACCAACATTATTCACATAACATCACACAAAGCCTCCCCCACACACTGACCCAAATAATAAACGTAGCCATCCTGAAATGGGACAAACAGGATATTCCAACGCTTAAATGACAAGCTAACAAAACAGTGGAGAACAAAAGTTAATCTTTACCTGGAAGAGCTAAGTTATAGAGGGGAATATCCCAGAGCTTCTCTGGTAACTGTGACATCCATTGAGCATTTTCATGGCACACGTGAACAAAGGTTTGCAAAGGGCCTTCCATTGGGATGTGCTCTGGGACTTCATAGGGTGTTCTGGGAGGGAAAAAGAAAAGAAAAACAATACACCATTCCATATACTGTGGTTGAATTAATGACATTGCACCTGTGTAGGATGGATTTATGGATGCTAAAAATGTCAACCCTTCTCTCAAGCAGTTGCAGCAAAATGTCAAGAGCTTATCAGCCATGACATATGCTGCTTTTGATAACACTGTCTCCCAGCACAATGCCAAAGGGTGGGTTCCAGCTTCAGGCTTGCAAACTGACCAAATGAAAGAAAAAACAGAGCCAAGACAAATATACGCAGTTTCACTGGTATGGAGAAATTACTGTCTGTATTGGCTATTGTGAGATCACAAGGAGTACCTCTCTCCGGTGTGAAACTGCATCCATGCCTTTACCCTTTGCAGTCCCAGGAGCACGGCAAGGGGACTGATGGCAGGGCTGGGACAGGGCCTGGGTCTGCTACCCTCAGGTCCCTGGAGAACACTTACCTTGAAGGATCAAATCAGGTGCCACAGGAGTACCTCTATGAAAAGCCTTACAAAGATGTCAAGACACCCGATTTGCAAGTCATGCTGATCTGGGGTCAAAGAGGTAAACTCTCCTCTCCTTATTCCCAATTTGGAGAACACCAAAGGTGTTTTTATCACCCCTATGAGTCCATGACCACAAGTATTTCAGTTTGGTCTGACCTTCCTGAAACTACTCTGGAACTGTTCTTCTCGAGGATCATCTGAAAAATTTGCAGTGGTCATGCCAGGAGTGCCAGTGGATGAAACCCAGATGAGAAATCATGGCATCACCAGGGCCTACTAGAGTTATCCTGTTAATTTTTCATTTTATGATCTCCTGGATTATGCAGAACACAAAAATAAGCTCTCTGCGTTTTGGGGTTTTTTTCCTAGGATGTTTCTAGTTCAGGTGGTAGTCTGAGGATTAGAGCCTTCCTTCTATTCACTGCTTTCAAGGTTTTATTTTGTCACAGCTAGTGTGAGAATTTCTTTTCGATCATGGCACAGTGATTACCGCCATTAATATCACAGCTTCCTTTTTAATCATTTTTTTAAAAAGCTGTCAATATAAATGATTCCTTCTTGTCTGCTACAGCAGTGGCAGTCAGATATGTATTTTTGCAGGTTTTGTACTGTGCTGGGTGCAGCACCCTCACTGGTCCCTGGTCCTTTTGCTGCATCTTAGTACATTCATTCAAGATTGTTTCTCCTAGGAAGTGGTTGGTTTTTCCTTATATACTGGAAAGCCACAGTGCTTATATGCACAGCATTTCCTTAAACATGGTGCAATAGATATTTTTCCTTTTGGCAGTCACATAGGGTCATCTGAAAGGCAACTTTAGGAATTGCATTCCTAAGTTTTATGTCCATACCACACGTAAAGATACAATCTGCTTTTATATCTGCCAATAATCATAGCATCACTTGCCTAGCCTACTTTGCTGTGCCTTCCATGTGTCTTTGAGTTGGTGTGTCTGAGTACAGTCACCCCAGTTTACATTAGAACGGGACCATGCCAGCAGAGGGAAATGCCTGGCACCCCTGGCACAGTGACACAGGCTGCACATGGCTGGTGTATAACCTGGGGCTTCCTCCTGGTGAAGAGCATCTGCCTCTGAGGTTATCCATACACACAAGGCCTTTGTGTAAACAGGGGAAAAGGGGTTTAAACCCTCTCTTGCTCCTTTTGTCTCCTTATTTTAAAAAACAGGTATTTGATGGGCCTAGTGCAAAGTCAAGTGGAAAAGTGTTCATAAATTTATTTAGGAAAAAAAAGTGCAGATCCTTTTTGGCCTGCATAAACAAATGGTCTCTATATGACACATCAGCTATTCTTATTCCTGGAAAGATGTTCAGATCTCCGGCAGATCAACTCACCCATCCTCTGGCTCTGCATTTCAACATGATGAGCTTCTGTCCCCCACAGAACCCCATTCAGACAACAGATGTCTGCAGCTCATTTTGTCACCTTTTGCTGTGTTTCATGCTTCATCACACTGCACACCACTGCTCACCCACAGCTGCTCTGCTCTAGTCTCTGTACCAAGTAGTATCAGTGTGGACAGGGGCTGCAGGTGCTTAAAACAGCATTGTTGTTTAGTAGTTGCAAAACACTGGATGGTCTCTCTTCTTCTCCAGCTCTGACAAGAGCTGTGAGGCTGCAATACCCCAGCATATGGCAGCACTTAGGCAGGTCCTGTATGCAGACTAGAAACCTAACTATAAGCACTGCTTTTCCTCTTTTTGGGGGGGAGATTTGCAGTTCGCTTTCCAGAGTCTTTGGGGCTCTCCAATTCCCCAAAGCCACTCACGCTCCCCCAGTGCAGGCTGCAGGTCCCTGCATCACCCCAGGGACCCATAGCAAGACCCTTTAGCCCTGCCAGGCAGTCACACCTTGTTCCAGCACAGGCTCCTTTACACTGACACCACCCCCAGGATGCATCCAAGGGTGCAGGTTTGCCTGCTGCCACTCTCTCCTCCCGCCATGCCTTGCTTGGGCTAACACAAGCACAGCCTCACAGCTGAGAGAAAAAAGCTGGGTTTCTGCTATGCTGATCCCTTCCTCCAGTTCACCACGGAATCAGGACAGCCCAGCACTGGCCCATGCTGAGGAAGTCCCTGCAGAGGCATCAAGCCCTGCAATTGCCTTTGCTGAGCTGTACAAGAGACCCCTTGGCATTGCCCGGCCAAAGCCCACGGGCAGCAGGTTCTCAGCGTGGCAGAAGCTGCCATCAATGCCCCAGCCTCCGCAGGACCAGGACACTTCACAAGGAGTGTCCTGCTGCTGGGCCTGAGGAAAGCCAGCAGAGAGCAGAAACAGCAAGATCAGGACATGAAGTGGTCCTGCAAACAGAGATGTGAGAGATTCACATCTCATTCTCCTCTTCCTCTTCTTCCACATTACCCTGAGACTGGGGATGGCAGCCACTGGCAGTGCATGGCAGGAGCTGCACCACAGCCATCTGCTGATTAAGTCCTGTACAAAAGTGACTGGACCAGGTTTTGTCCTGCTCCCCCATGCAATACAAAGCTCTAGGTGTTCACACTGCCACCTCTAAAGTCAGCTGCTGCCTTGTGCTTGAAGGGCATCTTTTAGGGAGAAACCAAGGCTTGCCTGGAGAAATGAAACTGCAACCATTAGCTGCTGCCTCTCATTACTAAATCCTAAACTTCACAAATGAGACCTATGTCTTTATTCCCCTTTTCCAGACAGGTAAGTCCACCCTACACACAGTACTGTGATAAACTACTGTGTTGGGTTTGCACAGCAAGATTTTGGTAGTGGAGGAGGCTACAGAGGTGATTCCTGTGAGAAGCTGCCAGAAACTTTCCCCATGTAGAACAGAGCCAATGCCAGCTGGCTCCAGGGCAGACCTGATGCTGGCCCAGGCTGAGCCCATCAACAACAGGGGCAGAGCCCCTGGAATACAAAATTTAAGAAAGGGAAAAAATTGCTGTGCAACAGCAACAGCAGCCAGGAAAAGAGAAGTAAGAATATATGAGAGAGACAACTCTGCAGACACCAGAGCCAGTGTAGAAGGAGGGGGAGGAGGTGCTCTAGGCACTGGAGCAGAGATGTGCCTGCAGCCCATGGTGAAGACCATGGTGAGGCGGCTGTGCCCCTGCAGCCCACGGAGATCCATTCTGGAGCAGAGTCCTCCACCTGCAGCCTGTGGAGGGCCCCAGACTGGAGCCATTGAATGCCCAAAGGAGGCTGTGACCCCATGGGAAGCCCATGTTGGAGAAGGCTCCTGGCAGGACCCGTGGCCTCATGAAGAGAGGAGCCCATGCTGGAGCAGGTTTGCTAGCAGGACTTCTGACCCTACGGAAGGGACCCACACTGAGCAGATCACAGAGAACTGCAGCTCTGGGGAAGGACTGATATTGGAGACATTTGTGGAGGACTGTCTCCCATGGGAGGGATCCCACACTGGAGCAGGAGAAGAGTGTGAGGAGTCCTCTCCCTGAGGAGGAGGGAGGAGCAGAGACAATACTTGATGAACTGACCTCAGCCCACATTCCGCATCCCCCTGCGCCACTGCAGGTAGAGGAGATAGAGGAAATCAGAAATTAAGTTCCACCCAGGAAGAATGGAGGGGTGGGGGGCAGGTGTTCTAAGATTCACTGGTTATTTCTCATTACCTTACTCTGATTTCATTGGTAATGAATTCAATAATTTCCTGAAGTCGACTCTGCTTTGCCTGTGACAGTACCTGGTGAGTGATCTCTCCCTACGCTTATCTTGGCCTATGAGCCTTTCATGACATTTTTCTCTCCTTGATGAGCATGAGAGTGATAGAGAGACTCTGGTGGGTGCTTGGCTTCCAGTCAGGAACGACCCACCCTAACTTCCCTCGCTCCCCTCTCCCAGTTCACATCAGCTGTCTGACCTTCCTTGGGTGCTCTGCATGCAGAAAGCAATCACATTTTGAGGACTTTACCGGGACACATGCAATAAACAAGCAATAAAACATGCAGACGTGTAAAGCCGCTAGAGATCACCATCCTCCAGCCCCAGGACACCGTGAGCATCGGGTTGATTGTCCCTCGCCCGAGCCGTGCCCCGCCGGAGTGTGCCTCGCACGCCCAGCCCCGCCGGCCCGGAGCGCTGGGACACGGCCAAACCCCGGCCAACGCAGTTCCGGGAGGGAGATATAATTAAAGAACGATTCATGATGACATCTGTAAAACATATGCTGCAGCCGACCCAGAAGCTAAAAAAGCCGTCACGGGAATTACAGGAAAGCCTGTGAGGAGCAGCACCCGAGCAGCCGCGGCGAGGAGGAGCCGCCGGCCCCTCAGGGGCGGTGGGTGCCAGGGGCACCGAGCCCCCGCTGCCCCCGCCTGCCGCTGCCGGA
>VZTH01006999.1:286615-405811 GCA_013397815.1 Aleadryas rufinucha | reverse complement strand
AAATTTAAGAAAGGGAAAAAATTGCTGTGCAACAGCAACAGCAGCCAGGAAAAGAGAAGTAAGAATATATGAGAGAGACAACTCTGCAGACACCAGAGCCAGTGTAGAAGGAGGGGGAGGAGGTGCTCTAGGCACTGGAGCAGAGATGTGCCTGCAGCCCATGGTGAAGACCATGGTGAGGCGGCTGTGCCCCTGCAGCCCACGGAGATCCATTCTGGAGCAGAGTCCTCCACCTGCAGCCTGTGGAGGGCCCCAGACTGGAGCCATTGAATGCCCAAAGGAGGCTGTGACCCCATGGGAAGCCCATGTTGGAGAAGGCTCCTGGCAGGACCCGTGGCCTCATGAAGAGAGGAGCCCATGCTGGAGCAGGTTTGCTAGCAGGACTTCTGACCCCACGGAAGGGACCCACACTGAGCAGATCACAGAGAACTGCAGCTCTGGGGAAGGACTGATATTGGAGACATTTGTGGAGGACTGTCTCCCATGGGAGGGATCCCACACTGGAGCAGGAGAAGAGTGTGAGGAGTCCTCTCCCTGAGGAGGAGGGAGGAGCAGAGACAATACTTGATGAACTGACCTCAGCCCACATTCCGCATCCCCCTGCGCCACTGCAGGTAGAGGAGATAGAGGAAATCAGAAATTAAGTTCCACCCAGGAAGAATGGAGGGGTGGGGGGCAGGTGTTCTAAGATTCACTGGTTATTTCTCATTACCTTACTCTGATTTCATTGGTAATGAATTCAATAATTTCCTGAAGTCGACTCTGCTTTGCCTGTGACAGTACCTGGTGAGTGATCTCTCCCTACGCTTATCTTGGCCTATGAGCCTTTCATGACATTTTTCTCTCCTTGATGAGCATGAGAGTGATAGAGAGACTCTGGTGGGTGCTTGGCTTCCAGTCAGGAACGACCCACCCTAACTTCCCTCGCTCCCCTCTCCCAGTTCACATCAGCTGTCTGACCTTCCTTGGGTGCTCTGCATGCAGAAAGCAATCACATTTTGAGGACTTTACCGGGACACATGCAATAAACAAGCAATAAAACATGCAGACGTGTAAAGCCGCTAGAGATCACCATCCTCCAGCCCCAGGACACCGTGAGCATCGGGTTGATTGTCCCTCGCCCGAGCCGTGCCCCGCCGGAGTGTGCCTCGCACGCCCAGCCCCGCCGGCCCGGAGCGCTGGGACACGGCCAAACCCCGGCCAACGCAGTTCCGGGAGGGAGATATAATTAAAGAACGATTCATGATGACATCTGTAAAACATATGCTGCAGCCGACCCAGAAGCTAAAAAAGCCGTCACGGGAATTACAGGAAAGCCTGTGAGGAGCAGCACCCGAGCAGCCGCGGCGAGGAGGAGCCGCCGGCCCCTCAGGGGCGGTGGGTGCCAGGGGCACCGAGCCCCCGCTGCCCCCGCCTGCCGCTGCCGGACCCTCCGAGGAGCCGCATCCCTGCCTCCCTCCCTCTCCTTCGCAACTGCTTTACTCACTCCGAGGAACGATTCCGTTTCCATGTCGGCTCCTCGGGAAGCCGTGCGCACCCCAGCTCGCCCAGGGCCCCGCACCGAGGCGGGGCGGAGGTGCCCCGCCCGGTTCAAGTGGCCGCAGGTTTGAGGAAGGTGAAGAAGGGGCGGGAGTGATGAAGAAGAGGAGGAGAAGTGGTTCTGGTGAAGTGGCGCTGCCCGAAGCGCAGAGCCGCTCTCTGGATTGACGGAGCATTGCTCCAGGAGGAGCCTGCGGGCAGGGACAGGCGGGGCAAGGGCCAAGTAGCAGCGTGTGCCATGCTTCTGCTACATTTGAAATCTATTAATGCAAGAAGGCTTAAAATATATATTTACAAACATATAAATACATTAAAAGTACCTTAATTTCTTGCTGCGTCTGTCCAGCAAAGCTTGTCAGGCCCTCAGCTGTGGTGAAATGCACTTATGATGGCACCTGGCAGAAATCTTGGCAAGCTCTTCAAAAAGCTTTTCTGTGTAAAGAGGCAGGAGGTAAATAAGTGAGTGAATGGCATGTAGAGGCAAACATGCAAATCCTCAGTGCAGTTCTGGAAGTAGGGTGTGTTGTCAGCCTTCCCAGACGGATGGAGAAAGGATCTCACCTACCTCTTAGTGTTCCTAAAGCACACTAAAACACACAGTTCCCTAAGTAAAGAATGGTGAGCTGAAACTCTAACTGAAAGAATGGATAGAGAAGATTAGCTCCCCTTTCTCCACAGAGCAGCATTCTTAGAGGGTCACCTACAATGGAACTGGGATCTAACTTCTCTGGGATCATACTGCAGTGGGGATTAGCAAAACTTCAGGCTGCTGCAGTGTTGAGCTTCTTAATGCAAGGATGTATTTTCCAGATAGGCCTTTTTCACTATCTCATTTTTGCATGAGGCAGAGCAGTGTATATGTACAGAGAAAACTTGCTGTTGTACCAACAGCAGCAAGATCAGGTTAACATTCAGCTAAATGAGTTATTCCCATCAGTGAATCCCAGGACAGCAGGGCTGCCTGGGACTTCAGGGTGATGCTTACATGTTAGTTATGTTTATCAGTTCAGGCTGCTGTTTATATATCAACTCTTACAGAGTATCACAAAACTAGCTGGGGGTAGATGCAGAATAGATGTGCATCTAGCTGTAGCACTAGGCACAAAAAGGATGAAATGCCAAAAGGAATGAACTAAAGCAAAGGAGAAGGTAGGAAAGAAAAGACACTATTTGATGGCTGTGTGGTTTTGCACCACCATGATAGAAAGTAGCTGAGAAGAGTTACAGAGAAGTGTTATTGTGCCCTTCATGGAATGAAATAAATAGGAAAGTATTTCAATCAGAAAAGGCTAGGAGGAAAAATCAAAGTCAACTTTAATTCTTCATTTGCTTAGAAAGTTAAGACTACGAAGGTGTGACAAAACAACAGGCAGTCTCTGGGTACTACCATGATGAATACAGTACAGCCAGACATGGTTCCAGTCTTGTGAAGCAAACCTGTGTGAAGTTGCTTGGACTAATAGGCAAAACATGACTGTAGAAAGAAAAAATGAAAAGCTATTTTGGTGTGGATTTGAAATGAGTGACAGAAAACTCAAAAAGAAACATGAAACTGAAATCCCACATTTTATTCTGAGGGCCTTAACACAGGACTTTACACCCTAGTAACGTGAAGTGTCTGCTGAGTGATGTGGAAATGATTTTGCAGGTCTCACCTCAACAGAAATACTCTATCAGGAAATCTCAAGCCATGTCCAAACCCTTCTAATTCCCACCCTTTCAAGTCTGAGTTGTGTTTCAGTTCTTCTTTATTTGCACTGGAATTACTAGAGATGTCAAGAGAGTTGCTCTTGGTTTAGTTCTGAGATCACAATCTCTCAGGAGGGATTTAGGAATTCCATAAACCAAGGAATGACAGGAAGTTAATCAGCAAATTATTAAAGCCCTGAATAAGCATGTCTTCTGAAAAGCAGTCAAGGCAAGGATAACTTTTAGCAGTATTTGCAGAAATAATGATAAGCAAATTTTAAGATGAGGAAGCAGGGATGTGAAAAAGCCCAAGATTTATCCTCCTCACAAAATAAATGTCTGCATTAAAAAGACAGAACAGAGCTCAAAAGACAAAGAACTTACCAGAAGGAGATTATCAACTTTTGAGGCATTCGGTACTGAAGAGGTTTGGAGCTGGTAGCATCTGAGTGAGTCAAAACAGGCAGATACATCAGTGGGGACTGATGGAAGTGCAGGTCTGATTTATAGCTGTGGATCAGAGTGAAATTTCTGGTTTGTTAGTCACAGTGGCAGAAGTCATAGAGCCTTAAACTGGCCTTTATATATTTAAACACTTTGGCTTACCAAAATATGGTCTCAGTCTGAGAGAAATCAGTTGATTTGTTCAGATGAATTAGAGGTTTATGACGTTTTTTGAAAATGTACGGTATTTGAGATGCTGCATGAGACATTTGTCTTCCAACCCAGTTTTTTATTTTCAGATCACCTTTACTCTATGCTGTAATGTACAGAAATACCACTAAGCATTTAAACCTTAACTGAATTCCCTGGATTTTGGGTGTTTGTTCTGAGGATGTTTGCAACACCCTGGGCAATGTGTGTATTTGCCCCTGTCCTGACTTACTGATAAGTCCTCTCAACCTTCACCTAATTTCTGGCTTTGGAACAAACAGGCAGCTGAATATTTCTGAGAGGAGGTTGTATATCTAGGGGCAGCAGTCGTGATGTCTCCTAAGAGTGGGGGAATCATCGAGGAGGCAGCTTGCAGCACCAGGGAGGTCACTCTGGGCAATAAAAAGACCTGGGAAGAAAAATGCAGCCCATACTTGCTGAGAGCTTGAAACTGCTTCCCTGTGTTTGCTTCTAGAGTTATGAGACCACAGTGGCTCCTCAAGCTTGCAGTGCTGTGAGCAGGATGTGATGAGGATGGGAGGCAGTCTGGAGCCCTCCTTTGCACCTGATCCCTGTGCATGGAGCTGCCTGTCAATGAAGTGCCTCCGACAATCTGGCACCAGCTGGCAGGAAACCTTAGGCAGAAGCACTGGGGTGGGATTTAGGTTGCCCAAACACATTGCAGTAGGCCAATTCCATCATGAAGAAACAGCCCTGGCTTTATTTGCAACAGGCAAAGTCAGTGATAAAATTCAGTGGCAGGTAAAAATGCTACTGGGGTGGTTAGACATGGGATACAGTGTTGCTGAGAAGAAAAAATAGAGCTGAATTTTATTAGCACAAATTTTAATTGATATTTTTTATAAAGAAAAATATGGGGAAAAAATACTCAAATTCTTCCATTTTGATCCATTCCCACCAATGTAAGAGAGGCTTCAGTGGGCATGGATCAAAGTGCAGGCAAAACAATCTTCCTCTCAGAACCAAGCGAGATTTTAATTTCAACTTAACTGCACCATCATTGACAAGAAAGAAGGGTTAAAATACCCTAAAATACATTTGGTACAGCCAGCTTACTTCATGTCTGGCACTAACAGTGTTTAAAACAAGATGAGAAAAGCCTTTCCAAGGTGCACAGGAGAGCTGCTCATAATGTCCCAGGAAGAGAAACTTAAGGGAGAGATAAACAAAGTTCTCTCCTCAGACCCAGCATCTGAGAAAACATGAGCAAGAAGAGAACTGGGCTTTGTTGCTAGAACCTAACAGAGAAACTGGAGAGACACAAAAACAAAACAAAAAAAAGCATTCCTGTCCACTAGAAAGGATTTCAAGTTACAGGGGAAACCTCCTCATTCCTCCCTTTGCCATTAGTTTATCTAATGGTTATCTAACCATTAGCTTATCAAGGGTTATCTAACCCTTCAAAATTGTGGGAACTCCCTGTCCTGCATGAATCTCTGTCTTTTTTTCCTAATTGGAACAGGTCAGAAACAAAGCCCTCCACCCTGATGTCCCAATCCCTGGAGAAGCTGAAGCAACTATAGACCCACACTTTTCATCCACAAAGACAGGTCTCAGATCAGCATCAGAGGCAGCTGCCTGGGCAGAATGAGGCTGAAGCATTGCCCTGGGAAAAGCAGGGCCATCAAGACACCATGCCCTGTCCATGTCTTTCCTGGGTGCAGCTTCTAACCTGGTGGCAGACCATAGGGAGGAGGAGGAAGGACTCTTTTTGTGCTTAAATTCATCACTTTGATGAAGCTGAGGGAGTGAGTCTTGTGTCCTTCAGTGCCATAAATAGCATCCCACTGTCTTCCTGTGATCAGTTGTGAAAATTAGGCGTCTAAATTTGGGGACAAATTTCCAGTACTGGGCAAAGGTTAGAGCTAACACTATCTGGGTCTTTAAGCCATCCAGACTTTAACTCCTGTGGTTCTTGTGTTGGTTAAGTCTTGGTGCCTTTGGGTTCATAATGGATTGTTGGGAAATAATCAAATATTCTTCTAAAGCTGGTGAGTTCTTTTTCCCCCATGCATTGCTGATTTGTACTGTCACCTATAACCTGCCATGGAGCAAGACCTTTTAAAGCCATGCTTCGGCAACAAAGATGACTCACAAGCTGATACAGATCAGATAAACTGGATCCTCAGTGCAGAGCCAGCCCTGTTCTGTGCCCTGCAGAACTGTATCTGTTGCGGTTTCAGACTTGGTGCTTCTTTTTGATCTCTGCCTGCATTTCACATCTGTTGGGGCAAAATAGCAAAAGCAGGTGAGGATGGATGTCTTAGGCAGCACAGGCATGATATGCAGTGATCTGCAGTAAAAGTTCATCTTCCAACAGAGCCTCACGCTGCGAACAGCACAAGTCATCCATGGCAGAGGATTTAGGTGCAGGGCTGGTAGAAGGTGAGCTCAGGATGTCAGTCTGGGTCAAACATTGCTAATATTAGATGCTAAAATCTACAACAGAAAAAGGATATAAGTTTCCCAAGGGGACAGATACCCTAAGAAAATACTTCATCTCCTCTTACATTTCCTTATTTTATTGCAGGGTAACAAAGCACCGTATTGACCTCCCACACTACCACAGGGCAGTAATTAATAGCACAGTCATTTATAAACTACTTGATATGTATTACTGAGCCTTTTTTTTTTCCTATCCACATTGCCTAAATCCCATCATCCATTGGTAGATTGTTTTCCACTGGTGCTTGTGTCAGGAATGTGGAACTGAAAAATTGCCCAAGGGCTGCAACTACCAGGGTAGTCCCACTCTTGCACAGCCAGGATAGCAGCTTTGCTGGAAGGGTTTGCACAAACATTCCAGTTAACATTTCCCATCAACAATTTGTGTTATGGTGGTTTTTTGCCTGAGCTAATTCATCAGTATTCGGACATAGACTAAACATGCCCATCTTCAAACTCTATAATAGTATACTAAGTACCCTTCGAGCTGTTACATAGCATTTTTAGTTACGGAATGTTGCTCTTACTGTGTACAACATGCAGACTGCAATGTTGTCTGGCCATAAAAGCAGATTTGCCAAGCCCCAAAATGTTCACAAAACACCTTCTGCTAACAGCAATGGTAAAAAGCCACTCCAATGCACTGGAAGCTCAGCAGTTGTCTGCATGAATGTCACAAGCAAGACACAGAGAAGCTGCTCTAGCAGTGACCAAACCCTACCTGACTGTAGTTGTTTTCATGTTTCATTTTCCACGGCAATTTTCTTTCTGTTGGACTCCAGATGCAGTAAGACTCTTCAAATCACCCCATGCCTTACCAGGGGAAAAAATCCATTGCCTCTTAAAACAAATCCTACACAAGACTTAAGTGTGAAGACTGTTCTGACAATTGGCTTTTCCATGGATTAGGATGTTCCTGACTGACAGGTTTTTCTGTAAAAACAAAGCTGGAATTTTGTCTTTCAGTTATATACCTCCATATCTATTTTACCTGAAATGATCGTGGCAGGGGCATCTAATCAATTTATAGTAATAAAGCTGAGTAACAAATCTCCCTTACAGGAGCATATAAGCACATTTTTCACAGCACACATATTAGAAGCTACAGGAAGTGAGGACATTTGTGGCAAGTTGAACTGCAAGTTTTTCCTGTTCCCTGGTTACAAGTGAAGAACATGATGTCACGCCCACTGTTCACTGTTGCACTTACTGACTTTTTTATATGAACAGCTGTGCTAGAAAGGTGAAAGAATTTCACTAAGTTCATGGGTGTGATAAGAACCATCAGCCAAAGATTCAGCTATTGCTCTAAATATATTTGAACCATTTCTGATCCTGAAATGGTCCTCAGGTCCTCTGATGTAGACAAAACTTTGTATTGGGCTACAGGGTTTGACCCATATTTTCAGTCTCTGCCCCATATTGAAAGGAAGCTTAGGGCTCAGCTAGTGGGGAAGAAGGTTAACACAAATCCAAACTATTGATGGTTTATAGGAAATAGAACTTGGCAACTAGGGAGGTTATTTCTTTTGTTGTTGTTGTTGTTGTTTTCTTGTTTGGTTTGGTTTGGGGGTTTTTTTAAGGGGAAGGAATTTTTTTAGGAAATTGTAATTTATGCAACTGCCTAATCTGGTACAGTCTTTCTTCCTATTTTCTTAACCACAGCACTTTTTAAACCGCAAATTGAATTGAAGCAAAATCTTATCAGCCGTATCCTGAGGTTCTTGAAAACAGCCTCTCTTGAATGTTTTGATAATCTGATTAACAGACCCTTGGGTTTTAGGCCAAATGCAAAGGAGTGGACCTTGCTTGTCTCTTGTGGAGGTCACACAGAATCCTAAAATCATTAAGGTTGGGGAAGTGACCTCTAAGATCATTGAGTCCAGCCTTTAACCCAGCAACACCATGTTCACCTCTAAACCATGTCCCCAAGTGCCACATCCACAGACCAAGAGGGCAGAAGGTATAAGAAAGGGGATTTTTTTCACTCTCTTCCTGCTGCCATAACTAGAGGGGCCTGATATCCTTGCAGAGAGCTGTACGCCATAGGGTGTACTTGCTGCTGGTACCCTGTCTAAGAGAGTCCTGGTGATTCACCTTTAAATATCTATAGGCCTTTACATCTAAAACCCTGCTGCATCTCCTCATGTAGTTGTGTTGCAGCACCAAGTGGACCAAGCCCTGCCCATCCCATCCCATCCCATCCCATCCCATCCCATCCCATCCCATCCCATCCCATCCCATCCCATCCCATCCCCTATCCCAGAGCTGCCTGGCTTTGGCAGGAGGTTGAGAAGGAGACCCCTGCAAGGGCTCTTGCCACCCCAGCAGTGCTGTGAGGCTGCAGCCACGTTCCAGGCCAGGAGATGTGACCAGAAAAACAGAATTAGAAGGAGGCTAACACAGGGTCAAGCAGTCCTAGCCTCCTGGGACATACGGTTTGCCAGACTAACATGATTTTTAAATGAGGTTTCTTTTTAGCAGGTAGGGTGTATGCAGCCACACTGTCATACACCTGCTTGTCCTCCCATCATATCTTCTCTTTCTTCCCAGCTGCTTCTGGATACAAGCCAACAACCCTCTAAAGTCAACAGAGAGAAAAGAGCACATCTAGCATGCCCGTCATCTAACCTGCTTCAGACTGGCTCAAACAGACACATACTGCTACCAAAGTTTTGTAATTGGTTTCTACCTCCTTCCTAAGGACACCACATTACTAAAGACTCACATTACAGGTGCCCTTATTTTTTCAGTGTAATTACCTCAGTTCCTCCTGTGTGGGCTTTCTACCAGTGTTTTCAAAGAAGAGCCAACCAACAGTGATGCAGACAGACAGACAAGCAGAGCTGCTATCTTAATATCACATGTTAGAGGAAACACCCCAACCACAGAAGTCCCCAGCTTGTGCAAGGCCTTAGCATGATAATCATGGCTAAGAGAAGTATTTGCACAATCTCCAGTTACTATTTAATCCAACACCTAGGGCAAAATGTCAGGCTATTGTCTTGCAAAAGTGCAGAGTGATGTCAAGGGCTGCAAAATTTCTTGTACAAGCTTTCTCAATTTAGGCTCAGAAAAACACAAATGAAAACATGACTCATATTCTGACAGAGCAGCTGAGGCTCAGCCTCCACTCTGAGCAGCACCTGAGCAGGCATGTCCCTTCATATTCCTGTCCCTCTCATCTTGATTAGGCAGGTCTCCTTCCAAAACAAAAGTCAACCATTTTGCTTGCTACATAAGAAACAAGGGCTGGGGAACCTGTTTCTTTCTCCACTCTACTTTAAAACTTATCTCCAAAGGTTAGCCCACAGGCAACAGGCACAGCTTCACTTTGAAACGAGTGCACACTGACAGGAGTACAAAGAAAATATGGATTCATGGATTTTCCCACAGTTATTCAGTAAGCCTAGAAGTCTCTAGGGAGTTTGTTAAACACACACAACTTGTGTGTGCAGGTGCCCCCAGGGGAATGGAGAGGAATACAGGTATCTCCTAGACAGTAAATTCTGAGATATTTAGTCCTTGTATATGCAAACAGCAAAGGAAAGCTCCTCATACTAGGACAGCCATAGTTCACATGACCATCTCCCACTGTCATTCCTCCCTGCACACAGCCTTCATTTTCCTGAGGGTATCATGCTCCTTGGCAGCATTTTGATTGCTTTATCCATCAGCTCTTTGTATCACCTGGAGTTTCATCTGAACAAAACTTGGCTTGTACCTGGAAGTCACTCCCAACAGAGGAGGGTCAGAGCCACACAGCAGAGACTGTGGTAGAGAGCAATTTCTAGAGGGTAAGTCATTCCATCCCAAACTAAGATTAGAGAGACTACAGCCTTGAAATTCCCATTTCTCTCCACCAGCTTCCTGTAATGCTTCTGGCAACTAGTGCCCCATCTCCAGGAGAGAAACAGCTCCAATGGGAGCTAATTGGTCACAGTTTCTTAAGGGTGTTGCAGAGAAGTTTGCTGACACAGGCCAACACTGCATGAACAGATGTGCCTGATGGTTCATATTGGATCAGGATGATGTGGCAGTACAAAGCAGGCTGGAGTCAGGCTGGGGCACACTGTTCATCACTAGCCAGAGATGTCTGACAGAGGCATAGTACACACTTTTTCTTTACATCCCAGCTTTAGGTAACCATAGAAGGAGACAGCCAATACCTGGTCCAACTCAGAGCCTTCTGGTACAAAAGAAATCACCCAGCTCTTATGATGGCATATTCAAAACATCTAATTGAGGGTTTCTTTAAGAAATCAACACCATGTGTCGTTATGCCCAAGAACTGTGGGTTGGCTGAAGAGTCACAGGGTTAGATTTACTGTAGCATTGGAACATGGCTTCATCATGAACTGATTCTGCCTCAGGTCTTGTCTCAGATGTATCATCTATTTTCTGGAGTATCAAATTCAGCATTTAAAAGGAGTTTCAGTAAGAAAGGATGATGCCAGCAGAGGTCAGTGCATCACCATACTCAATCTCTTCTTTCTTACCGGGTAAGAAAAAGTTCAACTTACAGATCATGGGGGTTTTTTTAAGGGAGGAAGTGATTTTAAAAATCTTCATAAGTAACGTGTTTGAAGAGGAATCATCCTAGTCACTAGCTCATCCTGAGAATTATAATAGAGGAAAAATGAACAACAAAACTCCCTACTTTTAAAGGAAAAGAAAGAACTTTTGTGAATCTAGCACTTTTTGACATTAATTTCTCCCTCACCCCTCACCTGCACAGACATTTAAAGCAGGTGCTTAAAATAAATGAATTTATAGAACGACCCTACATGGTTTAATTATAAGAAAAGTCACTAACATGACGGGAGGTGTCCCTTATGAACTACAGTTCACCTTAAGACATTGTCTTTGCATCAACAATCAACTGTACATGGAAATGAGCAGTTGAAATGGATAAAGCCATTTGTTAAACAGGAAGTTTGCTATCTGCCCTATTGGGAAGTCCCTAGTGACAGACTGTAGAAAATAGCAACTCCTCAGTGACCTGTTTCTTATGGAAAACCAAGAGCAAAATCCTAGGATAGCCACCCTAAAACCTCCCTGGCAGCTTTGATGCCTGCATGCCGAGCAGAGATCACCTACACTAAAGAAGTGGCAAGGAGCTGACTCATGTTACTCCCACCCACTCTTGTGAAATTGGGTGCAAACAGACCTCCTTGGCATTGGCAAGAGAGTGGGAGAATGTAGCAACATCAGCAGCAGCCAGAGGAGGAAAGATGGAGTCTGGAGGGTTTGCTGTCAGCATTCCAGGGCACTAACTTTTGCCTTCCCCTCTCTCAGCAGTTACTCCTACTAATTCCAATTACTGCAGTCCCCATATCACCAAAACCCACCAGGTGTTAGTGGAGTAGGAGGCAGCAGATGGGGTTCTGCTGGGGCTCTTCAAATGTGCTGAAGAGTTCTTAAACAATCTGGTTTGTGCATCACTTATCCGAGAGTGGAGATGATAGTGCTGATCTCTCTCCAGCTCTTCCAGGAAAATGGTCCCTTGTGCAAAGTTTTCTCTCACAGGGTACACTCAGAGAAGTTGTGGTGACAGGACAAGGAGTGATGGGTACAAATTGAGAGAGGGGAAATTTAGGTTAGATATTAAGAAGAAATTCTTTGCCATGAGGGTAGTGAGATGCTGGAACAGGTTGCCCAGGGAGGCTATGAATGCCCCAACACCGGCAGTGCTCAAGTCCAGGTTGGATAAAGCATTGGGCAACCTGGTCTAGTGGAAGGTGTCCCTGCCCACGGCAGGAGGGGGTCAGATTAGTTGATTTTTACAGTCCCTTCCAACCTTTAACATTCCATGATTTTGTGGTAAGTTGTGGATGCCCCATCCCTCGCAGTGTCCAAGGCCAGGCTGGATGGGGCTTGGAGTAACTTGGTCTACTGGGAAGTGTCCTTGCCCGTGGCAGGGGGTTGGAACTAGATGATCTTTAAGGTCCTTTTCAACATGAACCTTTCCATGATTCTATGATCAAGTGTCCTTGGTATCCTTTACACCCCATTCTCATACCAGCAGTGTAATGGACATCACGAGCTGCAGGGAGGGTTATTAATTGTGAAAAAGGAAGCTCTTATCACATGAGGGGAAGTAAATTGAGCAATGTCAGGCTCCAGCATCCCTTAACAGAGATGATTCCTGTGCCAATCTACATAAATTTCCTCCTGAAAACAGAGCTTGGAGAAGCCCTCCAAGCACTGGGAAGGTAGAAGTGACCACAGCCACTACACAGCCTCACTGCCCAAAGGCACAAGCCTATGTCATCACGCAGTGATCTCCCAGGTAACATTTTAACCTTCTGGCCAATGCTACCTACATTTGAGGGGTAAGTCCAGGTCATCAGATCACTGAAGTGGGATTCAACTCAATCAGCTTCACAGATACCTGCAGTAGAGATTCTTCTGATGCACTACCCGGCTAAGCGCTACACAGCTAAGACTCCTTTTGCAATCAAAGGGAGTAATTAATTAAAAGGGTGCAATTCATCAGCCTCTAAAATCAGTCTGCTGAGTTACACCCTAAAGCTGCCTGTTTCTCTTCACCACACAGTGAAGTATTTGTTGGTTTCAAAGCAATAACCTTTTATTGACGGTTATTGAGATTTGGAATTGTGTCTTCCAGTGAAAAGAGTTCTGGCCCAGGCTGAAAACTGGCAGAGGCAACAAGAGCACACTTCTGTGGGCAGTCACCCCAGGAGTACTGTCTGCAGAATATTAAGAGATCCCAGACTGGAAGACACAATTCCAGATGCCAAATTGTTCCAGGCCAGCAAAAGTACAACCTTCCCCAAGCCAAGATAGCACAGTCAAGTGTGTCCATAGTACTCTTTTTTAAAGCCAAAGTTAGTCTGCCTGTTCCCTGCTGTGCAGAATCTGGCAAAGCTTTCAGGAGGTAGCCCAAAACCCACCCACTGCTTGCATTTACAGCTTGTATGATTCTTGTTTTCGTGCAGGAGAAGAACACGACATCAACACCAACTGTTCTTTGACTTTCAGGTTGTCAATACTGCAACACACAGCACAAACAAACTCAATAAACTGGTACTTTAAGCAGCTCAAACAATCTACAATCTTAGATATTTAATCTACAGCTCTTTCAAATGGTACCTATTGGGGGTGAATGGTCCTTAGCAGAACAAAGAGGTAGCTGCCTTGCTGACATGACATGGCTTTGCACAGTTTTCAAATCCTGTTCTGCTGTAGGAAGAAATTACTTGGATTTGATAATTTCTTATTGGCTGCTGCTCACATCCTTGTTTTCTTTCAGTACTAACAAATAATTTGTTTTGTCAGTTTTTTAAACATTTTCTGAAAGCAGAAATTAAAATAGTGGCTGAATCATGCCCTAATATTCCTTTCTCCTTATTTAAAGACAATCACTATCTTTTTCTTCATAAACCTTTCAAGACATTACCTGCCTATAACATGTTCTCAGGTAAAACATTATTATTCAGTATTTCATTGTGAAGTTCTTTAATTTCTTCACAAGGAAATTCATAATCCCTTGCTGACTTTAAAAACTCTAAATTTTTCTTTTCCAATTCAAAGTTAACATCTTTACTTATATCGCTGGTATGGACTATAATATCCTTCAGTTGAAATTGATCATTCTTCTAAAGACAGAGGCAAAAATTGTTATTACAAAATGTTACCATCTGAGTATCATCTAGCAATATCTTCTCCTCTCTTCTGAACAGCTGACTAATTCATCCTTTCCTTCACCTTCCCTCTGTTACAACTGCACTTCTAAAATTATTTATACCTCTTGGCAGATGCATCTTGTTTTGAGCTTTGACTTTTTAAAAGTTTGTTCCTCTATCTTCATGTTATATTTATCACTCATCCTCAGTAGCCTGACCTAGTTTCTGCTTCCAGCTTGATCCTTTCTTGTATTTGAGGTTCATGAACAGTTCATGCTTTAATCAAGCTGATCTCTTACTGCACTTTCTCTCTTTTTTCACAGTGGGGTAGTATATGCCTGTGGATGGATATTGTGTTATTGTGTGTATTTTTTGTAAAGCACTAACCCTTCAACAGCTTTTATTGAAGTGTACCTTGTACCACTCAGCTGCTATTCCTCCATCTTGTACTGGAATAATCATGAATCATTTTTCTAATGGCCACTCTTCAACAGACCTTCCAGCCTGAAATTCTCATCCATTCCTCACATATGTCAATGAATATAAAAGGATCTCTCCTTTACTTGCTTACTTTACTTCTTGAATCAGAAACATTTTTCCATATGCTAGCCAAAATTTTCCAAGCAATCTGCTGTATTTCTTTCCGAGCAGATATTCTTCATTATCCCCAGTAACCTTGTGCCAAATGTAAAGGTTCTTGCAACAATTAACTACCTTTTTTCCCCCTGCAGTTCTTTTCTGTCTATGCCACAAATCTTGGGAATCAGACGCAATTTAAAGCTCTATCATGCATTCAAAGACCAAATTTTGCAAAATTTATGGCTAGCACATGTTTTGTTTGATAGGAACACAAAGGTCAGTTTCAGGATAGCTTCAGTCACCAACAGCACAACCCAGAGCACATGAGATCTTGCAAGTGAGGTCATTTCGTGTGCTAGTGATATGGCATCAGAGAGTGAATATGTCTAGATAGTCCATGTGCTTGTCTACAGTCAATCTGGGGTTTGCCTACAGGGTTGAAGAGCCTGAACACTGGAAATCAGTGGATCTAGGAGTATGCCAGGCTACTGGCTGCTCATGTATGTCCTGTTTAAAGTCATGATAACATCACTGAATCACATGAAAGGGAGAATACTGGGGAAACCTCTTACAGTAAAAGCACTTCTTCCTTTTTCAACACAGCTGGACATTCCCCTGCAAACATGACATTTCTTAATATCAAGTTCCCTAAATATGCCAAATCTAGGTAATTACGCTAGTTTGAGTGCTATGAGCAGAAAGAACATTAAATATTTATATATATACACACACAATGTAAAAATAATGTAATTCTAAAACACTAAATGCAAACTCCTTTTTATGGTTTTTTTTATAGTTCATAAAAATCAGCATAAGAATAAAATAGTAATATCATAATATTGTATTTATTGTGTACCAGCACATGGGCCAAATGTCCATAGCAGAGGCAGATGTGGAAATTGTCATTTCAAGTCAAATACTTACTAGTCAAACATAATGTAAATGATGAAATGTAAAGCTTGCAAGGAGAAGTTAGATCCTAGGCAGACTTCAAGATCCTAGCTGTTCTTCAAACAGAACACAAGGAAGAAGAGTCTTCCTTTCCCTACTACATATGTATCACAAATGGGTTTTATAGCAGAGCCCAGAAGAAACCTTATTCTCTGTCAGATCATACGTGGGGCTTGGGATCATATCTTAGCATTTCAGCTTTCATTCTACAACAAAGTGTTTAGGCATGCTGAATATTTGATGTAATCAACATCTTGATTTCTGTCTGCATCTGTAGAGATCTGGAATGAAGAGATTTGAAAAGCACAAAATCGCCCCTATGTCATAATAAGGTTTTCTTTCCAAGACTGGTAAATACATCATTTTGACCTTCTAAGTTTTAGCTAGATTAAGTGAAGAAGATTTTTAAGTCCTAGATACCTTTAGAGCCATAAAACTTAAGAGCATATAGCCACTTGCGCCATAAATCATGGAAGCCTCACCAGCTTACTCTTTAGGGTAAACACTTCTTGCAGGAAACAGAACAATGGGAAGGATGTAAGAGATGAGCTAGTGTTTTCCAGAAAATACTTAAACCAGCTCAACAGCGAATAACAAGTATCTGCACTTGTCTTAGTGATGTAAAGATGGGCTTAGTGCTAAAGGAATAGAATGCTTCAAACTAAAATTGCTCCTTCTGTACTGAACACAGAGAAACCTCTCCTTGCAAATGCCATCAGGAATTCATAGGAACTTAAGAGTTAGCTTAGAGTTAACTAAGTTAGCTGAAGTTGTCTTCCACCAGTAAGAATCTCCTTCCTTTAACTGTGCTGATACCTTAAGTGTTGTGTTATTCTTCAGTTGCCTGCTGTATTGTGTGGCAAAGACTGTATGTACATTTTTACCGGCTGGGTCATGGACACTTGGTGTCTCTGCTGTTGATTTCTGATTCTCTAATGGTCACAGTGCAGGATTATTGCATCTATCAGAGTGACTACTGGGAAATGACAGGTTTACAGAGACTATCTTTGCTGCATGTGTGAGGAGTGCAGTATAAGAGTGCAGTGGGACTTAATGTAGCCAGTTATATGTTACTGAGGTAAGGGTGGCTTTCCTGTCCTCGTGGAGAACCCCGTGGTCCTACTGCCAGGGGAAGTATTGCTTGTGAAACTGGTGTCTTTACATCAAACAGGTAAGAAGCCCTTCATCGTGGTTTATGAGGCCTCTTCTTCATCACACAGAATAGGTGCCAGTTAGGCATTTTAATCTCTTTTGGAACCATTTTCACTTGTGAGCACAGAGCACTGCTTAATTTTGAACCATTCTTAAAGGGCTCCAAAAGTGCTGAAGGGTGGTCTTATCACATAGTTAATGCTTTGGATGACCTGTAGCATATCGGGCTTTTTGCTCTTTTAGTAAAGCTCCCAGAATCCCACCCTAGTTCCTGAGATTAGATTCCTTCAGGTGCTGCACTGATCAGTAAGTTGCCCATCGCCATTGCCAGTCCTAAGACCTCAATAACCTTCCATTTTTTTTTATTTATGGTTTAAAGACAATAAAGTCTTTTAGTGTGAAGAGTAGAAAGTATAAGAGCAATATGGCTTTAAAACAGATGTAAACTGAGTGTGGTTTTAGGTTGGATATTAGGAAGAAATTCTTCACTGTGAGGGTGGTGAGGCTGTGGAACAGGTTGCCCAGACAAGGTGTGGATACCCCTCCCTGGAAGTGTTCAAAGCCAGTGGATGGGCCTCTGAGCAACCTGGTCTAGTTGAAGGTGTCCCTGCCCATGGCAGGAGAGTTGGAACTAGATGGTCTTTGATGTCCCTTCCAACCCAAACCATTCTATGTTTCTATGATTCAATGTGTGACTACCTAGCCAGAGAATCAGCAAGAAGAATTACCTTTAAAAGCCATAAGAAACTGAAAAGGAGTAAGTATTCTTAGTAATAGCTGATAGATAAAACAGTTAAAACACAGGAAAGGAAGCATAATAGTGATCAGGCAGAGTATTGGAGCTTGTAGTAGCTTGTCCCTTGGATAGATCATCAAAATATCAGCAAATTTATCCTTCTGTTCCTATACTCAGAACCACACATATTTTACAAGTAAAGAGCTTAAAAAGCATACTTGTTCTATAAACAGGAAATCAAACAAAGACCAGGTCTGTTAGAAATGGGCAGTCTTGCCCCCATCTTCTCTCCTGTCATAATAGCCCCAAAACTCCTCTGCATCTCTAGTGGACCCCAATGAAGCAAGAGGCAGCCTTGCTGTTGCTATCCTAGACAACCGCATCTGCTCAGGCACCAGCCAGATCCTTCACTTTCTCTGTGAGGAGCCATTAGCCTGGACCTCCTTTCCACCCAGGCATCGGTATTCATTACAAGGGTGGTCTTTGGAACTCCTCCTTGTCTTCCAGCTTGAATTGAGGTGGGTCAACCAACAGATGCAAAACTTAGCAGAGGTGGCAGTTAGTACTCTTTTCTTCTAAAAAAGACATAAAATGTCCACTAAAGTCTTAATGTTCCCCAAACACTTTTCTACTATCACAGATAACATAAACATTCAGTACACAGGTAGTACACGCAGTACAGAATGAAGGAATATTTTAGCACTGCCTAGGGATGGTTACCCTCGGGCAATTTATCACTGGAAAATCTTGTTGTCTGGCTAGTATTAAAAATTATACCAATAAACATTTTCTTCAATCTTTTCTGACTGTTGCATGCTGATCTCAGAGTTCTATCTCTAAGGCACATGAGAAAGGTTAGAACTTATACCCTCCAGCATTCTACTACTACTTGAATCATTGACCTGATCTGGTCTTGTAGCCTAAGAAAAATGAAATTTTGCATAAACAGAAACAATTATAAGAGACCTTTGACGTGCCAAGGTGATTTTAATAGAGATGGTCAAAAGTATGTGATAAATACGTTTCGTCATACCACATAGAGATGTAAAAATAAAGGAGTTGTCCAACATGCAAAAAATTCTGCCTCTGTTTTATTTAGGATTTGGGGATTTGGTCATGTCTAATGGTTAAGCATCTACCTGTTGGACCAGTCTTCCTCAAGTAAATCAGTCAGCAATAAAAGGAAGAAGGTGTTTTGAAGATATCCAAACAAAGCTCCAATTTACCAAGACCACTTAGTTATTGACATTACAAAATTTTAAAATTCATTTTAGTTGGAGTGGATCTCCCACTGGAGGCCTTCAAAAGCATCTAGCATTTCTCCTACATCTAGGAAGGGAATTTATTTATTTATTTATTTAGAGATAGTTATCAGGGGAATCACGAGGCACCCAGGATGAAGATAGAAGTGCTGGAGCTTTATAAATAGGTCTCCACCCACTATCCTTCCTTTGGGAAAGCAGAATTAGGGAAAGGTTTTTAAGAGAAAGTGAAAACAGCAAGCTAGGACCATTACAGAACAAAATAATCTTCCATTCTTTTATTTCTAAGCTTTCTTGTCCCTAGAGATATTGGTAGAAAAGCAAAAAATGAAGGTGAAATAAATATCATTCCAGTGTTAACGACTAAAAAATTAAGTCCCTAATAAAGATTTTACATATTCTTATTTACATATTCTTTATCTGAGGGCTTGTAAAACTTCTCATTTCTTCTCTCATCTCCATGTAAGAAAGAGAGCACCCTAAATTTTTCCTAATAAGTTCCCAAAGCTTTTTGTTAATGTTATAATACAAAAAAGAAAGACAACTAATTAGTCAGGCTAGTGTACACCAGCAAAGGAAGAGCTGACGAAAAAACACTGAGCCTTGAGGCAGTTTCTGTAGTGGAAAATAAATGCTTGGCCTGAACACAACTATACAGATGTAATGCCAAAAATGAGTAACTCCTCTCTTTAAAGCCCCAGAGAGTCACTGGAAAGCTTCCCCAGACCAGATTACACTGTAATTTAATTTATTTTTCAGTGATTCTGTCGTGGGTAAATTGCTGAACTGGCATTAAGGAAATGGAGTTGGTTTCCTGTTCCTGACACAGATTATCTGCAAGACCCTGGATCAGTCACAGTGCAGTAACCAAGAGCAGCCCTGCCGAGAAGGACTTGGGGCTGCTGGTGGATGAGAGGCTGGACATGAGCCAGCAATGTGTTCTCACAGCCCAGAAAGCCAATTGTGTCCTGGGCTGCATCCAAAGCAGGCTATCACAAGCTGCATAAATCAAAAGCTTTAAATTCCAAATGCTGTACTTATTCCTATTCCACCAGTTTACTGCATTTCAAAAACAAAATTAACCAATGGCTGGTTAATAAGAGGGAGCTTGGACCAACTTTTGCTGCAGTCAGGTAGAGAATTTTACACCACCAGTCAGTCACCAGCACATTTTTTATATGCTTCACAAGGTGAGCACTTAACCATGGAATGGCTAACTTAAAATACTATTCGTTTAACATCATCCACTGTGGTATAGGTTAAATATAGATAAAACACAATAAATACTTATAAGAGGCAGGCTGTACAGAGCAATCCCTTAAAAGGGAAGCCAGCTCCCATCAGTCTGTGCCATGTTGTTGACTAACTGGTTTATTTTCTGTAGGTTACTCCTGTGCAGGAGCATCCTCCCTGTTGTGCTTGCCATCCTGTAGGGCTGACCCACACCAATCAAGTACTCGGCCACCCAGTAACCACCTCAGAGGGTGTCCTCAGCAAGGACTATGGATACCTTATTGTTCCCTATATGCACAAAAGGAATGAACCCAGTCCTGTACCCGCTTCCTTCATTCCTTCATCCTTCGCCTCAAGGCAAGGGGCCTTTGCCTCACTTTGGTGAACTGTGGCTAGAGAATAGCCCCAGCGTGGTTTTCAATTGCCACTTATTTTTTAGAAAGCAAAATCACAAAACAGCAACTTCTGAAATCTGAAGAGAAGGAAAGTAGTGGGCCTTTGGGCAACAGAGAGAAACTCATCTTCAAGCCTTTTTTTTGTTTGAGAAGCTGTGCTACAAAGGGAGAGTTCCCAAAGCACTCAGACCTTGGAGTCTGACAGTAGCATGCACCATGTCTTCCTTTAGAAATGGAGGAAGGAGTGGCTGGAGAATTACAAACCAGCAACACTGGCTCACATGTCTGGGAAAGCTCTAGGAAAAAAAAAATGCAGGAGTAGTAAGTATTTCTCAAGTGCAAATTGTTTCAAAATATCTACTTTGCTTTTCTGACAGAGCAAAGGACCTAGTAGGTAGGCAATTGTGCAAATAACTGGGTATTTTTTGTTAAATAAAGTATCTGCGCTGACTTCCTATATTTTTTTTTAATTAAAGGTTAGGACACTCGACTTGCCTCCAAACACCCTGCCTTCACATTCCACTCCAGATGGGGTAAACAGGAAATCTTGCATAATTGTCCATGTTTCTTATACCAGTTTGGCATTGACATGCTGCCAAAGCGCATTTAGCACCTTTGCTCTTAAGAACCCCCAGCAGTTTAATTACTGTTGGAATTATGACTTGGGAAGAAAAACAACAGCCTGTTTGTTGAGCAAACATTACAATAAGATGAATGTTTTATTTCTCAATCCAGTTGTCTCTGTGCAGCTCTATGGACTCACCTCCAGGGTGAAAGGTAGGAGTGATAGGCCAAGCCCCTTTATCCTGTTATACAAACTATCTGGTCAAGTAGCACAGGAGCAAAGTGCTTGCTAATGACCTAAAGTAACCATCTACTATAAGCATCTGAAAAGTACCTACTGTGGGTTTTAGAGTAGACTTCAGGTAACTGCATTGAAATAATGCACTTTGGAAAATCCTATTCATGGCCAAATATATTCAATAGTACTAAGTGAATAAAGCTTCCTTCCTGGTTCTCTGGATCTCAGATTTCTTTCCGGACAGTGGCCCAGTTCAGTCGAGGGGCCAAACGTACCACCGAACCTTCCCATCTCACATCCACCTTTGAAATGGGTAGGACATTTTCCTAGGATATGTGGTTTGACCTACCCTCTGCCTGATCAGATTTCAGCACCAGATCTCCTACTTGTCAGCAGGCCAGAAGGCTACCACATAAGAGAGTTGGGCAATATGGTTATTTTTAAAGGAAGAAATCAACCCAGCTTGGTTCTTTCAAAACTGCTGTGAGGGACCCCTGATTAGAGCAGCAATGCTGGGTTTGGAGAAAGCAGCTAATTCTAGAGGCAATCTGCATACAGCCCCATGGAAACTGTGTTTAACACTTCTGCATGGATAATCACAGTTCTTCTGCTCCTCCATTCATGGGTTGTTGGGGGAGATTACCCTCATGAGGCATTGAGTACTTTCTCCCTACTCATAGTGTCTGAGAGCTTTGAATAGCAGGGGTGAAAAGGTCAAATACCTAAGAGGAAGACACTGAAACATCTGGTCTGGTAAATGATGCATATTATTGCCTTCTTTGTAACATTACAAAGTGTCAGCACTAAAGATCTGAAAATGTATTATATGCTGTGTATCTTTCCAGGCAGCAAAAAGACAGCAATCTCAATGCAAAGGCTAGATTTTACTGCGTATCTACAGGTCTCAAGCATTCTGAAATCCTGAAAGGATCACAGTGGTTGAGTGAGTCCAGGGTAGTGCTGGGTCGTTATTTAAACAGCCTCTAAAAATACACCTTGATTTTGTGCTTTCTGGAGGAGAAGAGAGGGGAGGATCTAAAGGGAAAAAGGAGGAAAATGTTTGAAACAGGAGAGGAAGAGCACCAGAAGAAAGGGGAACAAGACAATGAGGCTGTGCGCACATTAAGATGTGTAAAGCAAAGGGAAGTCCGTGTGTGTGTGGGTGTAAAAATCCCCCCTGAGAGGACAACTCCACCGAGCATCCGTGTTTGGTAGCCCAGGCCATCCTGGTGGTTCACAGCCTGTGTGTGCACTGACTGTGTGTGGTCAGTCAGTGTTTTCATGGTAACATCGGATGCAGAGAAAAAACATCTGTAAGCATTTTTTTAAATATAGTTGCATAGTTTATTTTCAGCAGCCTAAGTGGTGTCCTAAAGACAGGACAGCCTGGAAAAAGGCTGGTGAGGATGTAAAAATGGAACCTGGGTACTATAAATAGGTCTGATCATCAAAAAAATAAAACACCTTGGGAGAGTCCCACAGCAGAGGAACAGTCCAGTTCAAGACACCACTCTTAAAATGTTTATTAAAATCTGCCATATCGTTGCTGGTACATCACTATAACATGAGGAGTCAGATTCTGCTTTGGGAACTGCACAGACTTGAAATTCCAGAGCTGGTCATCAGAAAGTTCAACGAAACTACACTTGAGCATTAAGAGGTTTACGGTAAGTCACAAAAGCTATCAAGGTGTAACACAGATTAACTTTACCTCTCTAACCTAGTGCATCAAGCCACAGGCCCACAGAAGAAGAAATATCTTCAACTTCAAACAAGCACACTCACAAATGTGGGCTTAGAAATCCTCACACAAATAAATTCTGTAGTTCATTTAACTTCTCCTGGTCAGAGTTACTGCAAGATGGAAGCATTTCTTCTTTGCTCTCTAGTGTCAAGGTTCAAGCAGCATAGAGATTCTGTGGGATCCCTTTCACACCCAGGCCTGTTATCTGTTTTTAAAAAATTAAAAATTAAAATATAAAGGAAAGGAAACAGATAAATCTCCAACTGAGTATAATGAAAACATTCAAACATTTTAGAACAAATATCATAGCAGCAGACTCCTACATGGAGGGTCCCCTTTTTCAAGAGGAGCTCAGAGTCATTACTTGGAGTTCTTTCAAACTCTTTAAGATCACTAAGATTATCTAGCACCACTCAATAATTTTGCTAATTTAAACATCATCTGTGGCCCTTACATGTAGTCCTTATCTTCGAAACAATTCATGGTAATTTTTAACATGCTTTGTCCATGCAAGAAAAATGTGAATTTGGAAAATTCCAATTCCCTTGTAGAACTGGAGAACTCAAGAACAAAACCAAAAAAGACAATGCTCATTTAATCCTCCTGTGGGTTTCTAAACTGTACTGCTTGAGGAATGTATCAGGTGGCAGCCATGAGAAATCTGCTCTGAGCACTGCTTTCAGCTGGGGTGTCCCAGATTCTAGAATAGGTCTCCATCCCTCCTGTAACATGTCTTCGTCCTGCTGCCAAATGGATAAAAGAGTTTGGTTTGGGTTGATAGCAGTTGCTGAGTAAGAACTGCATTTTATTCTCCTGATATGCTTTTTGCTAACGGAGTGAAAAAAAAATGAACAGAGAAACAAGTTTCAGATTCAAGAGCCCTGGACAAAAATGTTTCTCAAAAAGTGGCAGTCATTTTTAACAGACCAAAAAAAATCCCAAGAGTTTTCAGATTGGGATACAAAATTTTGCCCTGGTAAATTTAAGCGTTTAATTTTTACAGGAGAAATATGTTCTGTAAACATTTAGATTTCCTGGCAGAATTAAAAACTGAGAAGTAAGAGAATGAAATTTCCAAAAGTGATGAAAATATATTAAGAGATAAAAGCAATTCCTTACAGTGTGTTACAGAATATGCTATCCATATGGCAGATCCATACCCACTGACTGCCTTCAGATCCTGACCAGCCAACTTGGCCAACCCAGCTATCAACACTATTACTTTTAATTTCTCCAAGTCTTCCTTCCAAGTGCATGAGCAGCTCTGCAAAAGCAGCTGTGCCTGGCTGGGGGACAAGCAATGCACCTGGAGCAGTTCATGAGGTGGGTGGGATGAGCAAGGGCAGCCAGGGCCACCTCACTCTCAGAACATGAGGCTTGGCAGGTCTGATGTACAGAAGGAAAGAAATAAAATCTGCTCACCTTGAAAATCTCTCCTGCGTGAGGTTCCTTGGCTAAGGTGGCCTCGTCCAGTCCATCGTATGCAGAAGTCACGTACATTTCCGAGTAGTCTTTTCCACCGAAGCAGCAAGAAGTGATCCTCGGAGTAGGCAGCCTCACAGTTTGGATTCTTTTCCCTGGGAAAAATGCGCAATTGTTTTCTAATGTTCATTTTCTAGGAAGCATGTAACTATGAATGTACTATTAGTGCACATGGCACAGATGTGACATTTACTCAGAAGGCACCTCCCCTTCAGACAGAGACCATATCCTAAAGGACAGTTTGTGGGGAAATCAAATTATTTCATCTGCCTCATCTCTAACTATTTTTCAGGCTCTTCCCCACATCTGTGAGGCTTCATTTCCTTTTCTCAAAATGAAGCAGTACAGTGTGTGAGGCCAGGAAGGGCAGGGATGCCTGGCCTAGGATGGATGTTTTTCCTTAAAGCATTTCCCAGTTAAACATGTCAACACTGAGAAATCTTATATGCAGTATTTTTGGGGGTTTTTTTTGGTAGTGGTATTATTAAGAAGAGTGTGCAATTCATCAGCAAAGAGTGGAAGCAGGGGTACCTGACACTGGGAGGCAGCACAGGGAGCTGCACTCTTTACATGGTCAGAGCCTGAACCAGCAATGCTCTTGGCAACCCGTGGGGCAGAAATGGGCAACAAATTTCACCTTCTTATCTCACCTTCAAACTGCTCTTCCTGCTGCCATTCCCTCAGGTTTATATGCACAAACTGGTGGAGGTCTTACCTGTCTCTGGGTCTATGCGGATGACTCTGCCGCCGTCAATGCAGGCCACCCAGAGCTTCCCTTCTGCATCTATGCACATCCCATCAGGCATCTGCTCCTCCTTTTCCAGATGGTACAAAAGTTTGGGGCAGGCTGCAGGAAGAGTTACAAAGTTGATGTTATGTGGGCTGCTACCCATTCTGTATCAGTTCGCAGTCTGACATCTTCCATGCTCTTGCAAACAGCTACGTTCATTTTCTGTGAGAAAGACAACGCTGCAAAATGTACATCACATAAGCATTTTGCAGGTGTGTTAAAAGCCTAATTCAGCCTGGCTGAGACAAGTTCCCAGCGCAGCCATTTCAGTCTGGGATTGCACCGAATTAGTGCTCCTGTTTTTTACCAAGAGAAGAGAACAAAATGCCACCATCTCTCTTGCTAACCCACCTGCTGCCTGCCATAACACAACTGCTGCAAGTGCAGTAGCTTATCCTGGACTTTCACTGGTCATGGCAGCCTGGATATGTCACATAAATAATCCCCTGGGTTTAAACTTTGGTGATAAGCAATCTCTCCCAGCTGAAGATCAAAAACTTTACTTTTTAATGGCCAACCAAGCAACCAGTTTTGATAAAGCCTGGACACCAGCTGCTCATGGTCTAGGATGCAGAGCAGACATGTTGGTGAGCACGTGTGGTCCATGCAGCAGGGTCCATGGGCCATGGGCCACCTGCTCTGACCCACCCAGCACCTTCTTGCCATTACACTACCCAAGAATAGACAGCTGTAAGCATAAAGCCGAACCTAGGAAGCTCAAACATACTACTTTTTTATATTTACAGGGGGGAAAGCTGCATTATATCTTCTTTAGAAGCCTTTTATCCTAAAATCTGTAGAAATAGATGTTCTCAACAAAATGAAATCTGAGTGAATGCAATTATTTTGTGCGATTTTCATCTGTGATTACCCAAAGCCTTCACTCTTTAAAATACAAAGGCAGTTGAGCCATTTAAATTCCTGTGAAGCATATCAGGCTGATAAAGCATGAAAATATTTCAAAGAGTTTTGAAATGAGATTATATCCATTTTGCTTACACTTAAATTTTCTTTCTTGCAGATATAATAAAAAATGTTTATCCATAAAGTAAATTTAAGTTAAATTCAAAAACTTCCTAATTTCAGAAATTTGGTTGGGAAACCTCCATCACAATGACAGCTTGATCCTCCAAATACCTTTCTGTCATATACACACATACACATTCTCCACTTGTATTTATGGAGCTAGTATAATCAAAGTAATTCCAGTAGATGGCACTCAAGAATAAATAGCATCCTAAAAGCTCTTTCTCATTTGGCAGTGTAAATGGCTTCTTCCCTGCAACTCCTTGAACGGGTCTAAGTATGAGCAATCCCTCCAGATGAAAGTAAGCTGAGAGACTGTCAAAAGTTTGTTCACCAAATACTGGTGAGTTACTGGTGAGTAACTAAACTTCAGGAATATCACAATCAGCCTGCTGACAAGCTGTAACCAGAAGATATGAGATCTGTCAAATAAATCACTTCATCTCACAGGCCCAGGTCCTGCTGCAGACAGAGCAGTAGCGCTACTTGTCACCAAATTTAAAAGAATGTGTACCGATCTTTCCAGTGTGCACATCATAGCTGAAGGCATGGACAGCGTATGACAGGCTGTCGATGTGAAAGAAGGTCCTGTGGTCCAGGGACCAATCCAGACCATTGGAGATGTCCAACTGGTCTAACTGCTTTATTACTGAATGGTCAGGGAAGAGGGTATAGAGAGCTCCTTGCCGCCTCGCTCGGACCCCTGGTGCTGTCTCTTCAGCCATTGTACCTGAAATGGAAGTGGGAGCACTGGTTAGAAAGCAGAAGCTTGTTCCTCGTGTTTGATCAAAAACCTCCTCTAAGTGTTACCAAGAGGTCCCAGGGAGAATCACAGGATTTTGATTTTTTTGCTTTTCTTCCTAAAAAGAAAATATTTTTAGGAAGAAATTCTTTGCTGTGAGGGTGGTGAGGCACAGGAACAGGTTGCCCAGAGAAGTTGTGGATGTCCCATGCTTGGAAGTGTTCAAGGCCAGGTTGGATGGGGCTTTGAGCAACCTGGTCTAGCGAAAGGTGTCTCTGTCCATGGCAGGGGGGTTGAAACTAGATGATCTTTAAGGTCCCTTTCAACCCTAACCATTCTATGAGTCTACAATTCTATGATGAAAGGGACTAATAGGTCCTGCCAGATTGATGAGAAAGAGGAAAAGGAGCAGATCAGGAGCAGCTGCCTCCCACAGAGACAATCCTGGACAATGAAAGGATGTTTCTGCATTGCCATGAGAATTAAGTTGTAGACATCAAAGACCCAAAGGACCACCAGGACATGCCAGGGGGTTGAGGTTTTGCTCACAGCAAAAGCCAGGATGCAGGCAGGCATCATATGCAGGTTTTGTTGTTGCTCTTTGTAGGCTACTTTCATGATTTAAATGGGCCGTGGCCTTAAAATACAGGTGCACACCATGTGCCTGAGAGCGTTGTCCAAACAATTCTTGAACTCTGCCAGGCTTGGTGCCATGACCGCTTCCCTGGGGAGCCTGTTCCAATGCCTGACCATCCTGTGGGTGAAGACCTTTTACATAATACACAACCTAAACCACCTTCTTGCCTTCAGGAAGCCAAGGATCTCCCCCCATATTCTCGTTTTCCACAGGCTAACCAGGAGAGGCTGGATGTAAAGGGTGCAAGCTGCAGTTCATATTCTGCTCTAGAAGCTGCATCCTTCTATACATCTCCAGAAAAATTCCCACCTCTATGAGCCCTTCACTGGATTTTCACCTTCCATGGAGGCAGTTGTTTGAAAAACACCATCCACCAAGTAGGAGAGCCTTCCTGTCAGATGGCCCTTGTCAACAGCATCTGTCCTCATCTAGGTCAGAAGACATGGAGTCCCCTGTCCTCCTCCATTGGGCAGTAACCAAGCAAAGCATTCACAAGACAGGGAATAAAATGCCTTATATAAAATACACTGTAATTAGTTTCCCTTTGCTCCAGGGGAAATTTCTGCCAGGAACTTACCAGCAAAAAACCTCCCCTTCGGATCCACTTTCCCATCATTGAACCTGTTGTTGGGTTTATCCTGCTCGAGCTCGAGGATGGTGGTAACTGCCTGGGTGTCCCAGTCCAGGAAGGCAAACCTGGTCCCCAGGGCGATGACGTAGCCCCCACACTGCCGCAGCGCCACTGACCCGACACGGGCATCTGTGGGTGAGAGAGAGAGCTGAAGATGAAGGGGAGCTCTGGGGCCATCACTCAGCCCTCACCGAGGGCATCTGGGCTTGACTGGGACATCCCTGACTGGGAAGGGCTGAGCTGATGCTAAGATCCTTCTCCCCTGGGACTGTTAGCACATCTTGCTGGCTCTATGTTCCATAGATTTTTCCACCTTCTAGGACGCACAGCCATTAGGACTGCACCTTTTCCCCTGCAGGTCCCAAATGAAAAGTGCATTACCATTTAGGCTTATCAAGGGCAACATGTGCATGATCCTCTCTGCTCAGCTGGCTTAGGCCACTGTGCTCAGCAACACATTGTGGGAAGACAGGGTGTGACCCATGGAAAGTAAGAGAGACTACCAACCTACAGGACTCCTACCAGGAGGCAGGGATGGCACAGACAGAGAAGACTCCCAAGATGAAGCAGTGAGTACAGACTCTTACCCACAGATACACTCTCCACCTCATTGGTGACTGGGCTCCAGCGGCAAACTTTCTGCGAGTTGATGTCTACATAGACAAGTGCGTTCTCCCTTTCTTCCCAGACTGGGCATTCTCCCATCCGGTTCTTCTCCTTCACAACAGACTCGATTTTGATGGAGGAAGACATGATCTGAGGGGAAGTTAATAAGGGATGTAATTAAAAGCTCTCATGTGGATTTTTTTATGGCTACAATGTTTAAAAGCAGAGTTTGTAAATGGCAAAGCACTCCAAATCCCACATGACAGAGTAATTTAGGAGGTTCCTATGACATTTCCATGCTCTCATGGCTAGAATGAGCTCGAGGCATCAAAGCTTCTCCTTAGCTAAACTTTCCTAAACCATAGCTGCTGATGAGGCACCTGCCTCCAGGCACAGGAGTGCTGGGGCTATGGCCCTGAGCTGGAACTGAGCTGTTGTCTGGGGATCAGTGATCCTAAGGATCTCCCAGACCACGGGGAGGGATCAGTAGGCAGCAGCACCAATGAGTCAGAAACCTTTTTGTGGAAAAACAAGGCTCTGACTTATGAACACAGGTGCATTGACTTCCTCCATAGGAAGACATTTATGCACCCACAGCACCAACTGCACTTTGCCACAGAGGCCACTGCACAAGTGCATGTTCCCACACCGAGTCAGTGAGAATATGCAAACACTGAGGAAGGCTCCTGCCTTTGAAATTCTACTGCTTTGTTTTCCCTCCAAGCATTTCCTCTTCATCAGCCCCCTCACTGCCCCAACTTCATCTCCAACCCCTTCTGCACACTCCAAATTTTGCCCAGTGCCAGGCTGTGGGATGCAATTACCCCAGTTGCTGCTTGGAGGGCCAAAGCCACCAGTGAAGTTCCCATTCCATATGCCTGCTTCTGCCAGGAGTTGTTCATACCCTGGCTACCCCATCCCCATTGCAGCAGGCTGCTCACAGGGACATCAGTCAATCAGCCACAACTGATTGACACCCACATAGGGTGCACAATCCATCAGGTTTGTGTCCAGAGCCCACTGATGTCGTCCAAAACACAGATCCTGGCCTTGCTGTGGGGTGGGATGTGACCAATAACCTCCACCATTCAGCTCTTACAAAAGAAAGAGGCCCACTCACTGCCTCAGTCACCCCTAATGGAGCCGCCTCCACGGCTGCACCCACTGGCCTCAGCACATTTTTTCCACAGATTGGAAGATAATTCTTGGGAGGCAGCCAATCCCTGACATAACATCAGTCCTAGGGATTACTGTCTTCAAGTGGGTATTGTTTCCCAGTAGGTGAGCTGGCGATAAGGTTTACAGATAATTAATTAGCACTAATGCGCTTCAAAATACGGGGCAAGAGCCAGTCAATCACTGTGAGTGGAAACGCCAGGGCTGAGGGACATGGGATCTTTCCTGCAGTGAGTCACACCACCAAGGTAAGATTCAAACAACCCATCTAGCAAATACATCCTTCTCCCTTCCAAAAAACACTGGCCACAAGAGGCTGGGCAGCAAGCTGCTCCACGCAGGCAAACAGCATCAGTCTAAAGTATAAATGAGGATACACAGCAAGATTCCAAGTTTTAACCTCCAAAAACCTGTTAAACAATGCTTGAGCTGGAGGACTGAGTTTCTCTTGGGTTAAAGCTTTGTGTCATGTGGCTGCCATATGTGGGACCCGAGGCTTGGAGACACAATGCTGACTTTATTGTATCGTGGTCTGGAAAGCAAAGAGCTGTTCTCACCCCTGTGGGAAAACAAGAGTTCAGCAGCAGCCCGGCAGCAGTGAGGTTCCTGCAGAGGCAGAAAGCCTCCAGATCTTCAGCAGCCAGTGTATATTTGTCTTGTCCGTGGTTTCATTGACCTAACTGAGCCTTATTAAACCTTTCTTTTCCCACCAGCCCCCATTTCATTTACACCCCCCTTGTCCAACTTCTGCCACACCAAAACAGAGGCCTGGCAGATAAGCCACGGTGAAATACTGATTCACAGACCCACCCCACATGCCACACGAGGAATGCACAATCACACTATTGCCAGCTGTTTCGCAAGGCACAGGCAGGGGAGAAACCATCCTGCCTGCATCAGCTGCCTGCTTCCCCCTCTCCTGTCCCCCAGGGATGCTGCAGAGACCTGCCCTGTCCCGTGGACCCTCAGTGCACATCTGCCTTCCCTGACTGCACATTCAGCCTCAGCACCCATCCCCTCTGCCAAAGAAATAACTCCTATGTATCACTCCAGCTGTGGAAGTTTTCATACTGGTGAATATTTTGGCTCAAATCATCATCACCCCTCCCTGTTTTTAAAAAGAGGTCAATTAGAAGGAAATGTCTGTGTTTTGCTAGCTGAGGTTTCACTAATTTTTACAAGCAGCTGAAAATGGAGGCTTTTAACAGGAAGGATCATCCAACCCTCAGTGGCAGCATTGCCCTCCAAAAGAGTCCCCACAAGCTGGGAAGGACTCAGCCCTGGTCCTGTACAGCCCATGTCCCCTCTCTGCTCAGTGCTCTGCTCATCTCCTGCCATGCCCTCCCTGCTGACCCCCGTGGAACTATGAAGCAGTAGCATTTCACCAAATACGGCATTTCAGAGGGAAAAATGAGGAAATGACCCCAAAAAAACCTGGTTCAAAATACCCCAGCATAATCAGTCCCCAGATATCCTACCACCTGGAACCTTTATCTGTGGCACCTCGCACCCTGCTTGGTACAGCACTGACCCATCAGAGATGGGCGTGCAAGGAAAGACAAGAGAAATTCCAAGCAAAAATCACCAAACCCTTCTGTAGTCTCACAAAACGAAATCCCTGAAAAAAAACATCATCCCATTCACCCTGCCTATATACTCTTTCCAACATTTTGTTGGATTTGCAGCCTCCTGGACTCATGCCTAAACCCCTTATGGAGACTAAGGGATGGACAGGTGTCACTGAAACATTTTCCAAGTTAAACGTTGAACTGTTTACCTGGTAAAAGTTACCAGAATTTGGAGACCATAAGAAAAATTTCCTGTTAGGAATAAAAAACTAATGTAAAAACATCCTGTCTGCTCTAGAAACAAAACCCCCTCTCTGTTAGCTGTTTGAAAACAGCCTTTCTAGACTTCAGCCCACAGCCCTTTTCAAATGATCTGGACAAAAGTTGGTCATTTCAGTACTCCTAAAAAGATACAGGTAAAATTCAAATGAATGACTGGCCTTAAAACTTATTTTGCTGTTTCCCTCCCTCTCTCCCTCCCGTGCAAACACATGTAATTTCATTTTTAATGTCAAGCTGAACCTTCAAATAAGCAGGCAGACAGCTAAAACTTTTAGTGTACAGTCAAGCAACCATCTGCATAAACCAAAGAATTTTAAGAACCCTTTTCCCCTCAGTCAAACAGCTGAATATTTTTACCAAGCTGGAGGACACCTATGCGAAACTGCAGCTCATCACATCAACGCACCTGCTGAGGAAAATATTGCAAGACCTGGGTTGGTGACTCTTTTCCAGCACTGGTCCAATGAAACTGGCTGCTGTTTTCAGCGACGGTTAAAAATGTGCACCAGTTGATGTTATCTGCATGGAGCAGGTAACCTTTTACATTTTGTATTCAGTCAGCAGTCACATGAATGATGAGGCAGGGACCAAAGCCTTTCTGAATGGTCTGGTTTGCAGTGCCAGCAGCAGGACACGTGATAGAGAAAAATCCTTGCTCAGTATTTTTCTCATGTCAGGAGAGAGTGAGAGGGAAACTGAGGTGTTGCACCATTCGGTCACCCCAAGGGCTAGCCCAGTCTTCCCAAATTTGGGGTGTTAAAAAGGGAAGGTTAATGAAAGATGCAGGGGAGGATTTTGTAGTACTCTGATAAGGAAAAAAAATATTGTTCTGATTAAGGCTTATTATCATCATTAAGACTTGGCTCCTACTGCTGTGCCAAGCTGTGCCACAACCTTCTTGTGTGTGAAGTCACGGGGCTCCTCACCTTGAGCACGCAAAGCCTGATCCCACTTTGGCAAAGAGCTCCAAGCTGCTGCCTGTAGCACACACAGGGAAGGACTTTTACCAGGAAGTCTCAGCAATTGCCAAGGATGCTGCAGGATAATGATGTCTTGCCTGGCTTTTATTTTCTTCATTCTTTGGCATTTGCCTTCTTTTTCTTGTCTGTGGGAGGCAAAGTGGAAGATGCCAAGGGCCTTCTCCCACCCAGCCCTGCTCAGCAGAGGTAGGTGATGGCAGGGCCAGCAAGATGGGGACAAGGCAGGCTTGCCAAGGGGACAGAGTTCAAGCCAGGCAGTGAGCCAGAGCAATCACCAGAGTTTTGGTGACAGGGCCACACTCAGCGAGGGCAGAAGCCACTTGAGAGGAATCGGCCCCAATCCAGCATGCAGGAACAATGCATTTCTTTACTCATGAAAGACTTTAATGAACTTTTTAATTTGATGTTCAAATGATTCACAGGATGAACATGTTTCCCTGATAAGCAAGTAGACAGGATAGATGTATTATCCTATCATAGTCACCATCAATCCACATTCAGAGATTAAAAAATTACAGCCCTAAGACAGAGGCAAATTCAAATATTTCTAGGGGAAAAGCCAGTAATATTTCCAAGTCAAACTCCTTCAAAAATCACTGTATTACAAGTAAAGTGATTCTGGGTGCCTTGAGGACCCTTCTCAGACTTCCTTGGCCTCCAATGGCTCCATCCCATCTCAGCACAAACCCTCAGTCTCTGCTTCCTCTCAGAAAAATTATCACGTTACTCTCTGCTTTCTTTCTTTTAACCCAGATGATAACTTTGAAGGGATGTTCAAGTAGAACGATATGCTTTTTTTTTCCCAGCATTTTCAGCTGGAAGACATATTCAAAAGGAAAATTCGGGGTTATGATAATTTTCATTGAAAATTAACTTTCAATTGAAAAGAAAAATTACTGAAAAATATAAGTTATCTTGTTTTCTGCAAAATATTTCCCAAAGCATTTTCTCTAGATGGATTTTGGAGGAGAAAACCGCATTTTCCTCATAGCTCTTCTCTTCTGGTGACTTGATTGACTTCCCCACCATAGGCTGCAGCAAAGTAAAACCAAGCCAGGCAGAGGGACATAGAATTCACCTTGCCGCAACTGAAAACACCAAACACACATGTAGCTTTCTGGGGGAGCAGCTCAGATGCTGGATCACCAGTGGCACAGGAAGGACAGCAGCTGGGAAAATTATACCAGAACACATCTCTCTAATTTTTTCAGGTGGCTGCAAATGCTCTAGGGGATGCCTCCGCCACATTTTGCACCATCTCTTATTCCTACCCTGACCACTTCTAGGCTACCAACACAAGTATCACATCTCCCACCCTGCCATTTCAACATCCCCCATGTCTGCCTTTCCAGAAGTTGGTCACTTTAGGAAGAAACCAACTTTAGGAGGTTTTGTGGATGTTGTTGTTGAGTGGTGCAACTCTGCAGTAGCAGGTGCATGTATTTGCTAGCCAGCCAGCTATTCTTTTAATTGTTTCCACAACATAAAGAGCCTGGCCCTGCCATGCACTTTGTTTGTTTCTAATGTTGCTGGGTTGCAAAGCAGAAGTTTCTAGTGAAGTTGGCCGAAGGCAGCCACGCACCCCTGTACCTCTGGCTGACACCCAACCACCCTGTCTCCTTCTGGTGTGGCTTCCTCTCTCCTTTCCCACTGCTTTGGTGTCCTCTGATGCAACTCTTACCACTTCTTTTTATAGTCTCTAGTTTTTATCAACATAGAGTAGTCAGGAGAGTATCAAGGCATTATCGCACCACATAATGTGGTATTTAAATAATTGTACTTGTCTTCTGTTCCCCACAGGCATGTGTTCAGACAATAGCTCAGAATTTGTTCCTGTGGCTTTGCAAATATTTAGTAAATCCATCTCTTCCCTTTCTTCCCCAAAACTCCCCAAAACATACTTGTGTTACTTATTCCCCTTGAGGGTCCATCCCATTATTCATTGCTCTAGAAATTCAGGTTTGCCTGTTATTTGGTTGTCCTGATCTCTTCAAGTTTTTATGCACCTCTGCCGCTGTCTCAGTCTTGGAGATGAGAACAGGCATGGTTAGAGTTAACGAAGACACGGGTATTAAAAACCCCAGGCAGATACAGGTATAGCTACTCACCCCAGCGATATCCCACTCGACAGTGTAGTCCAAAAGTGAAGCCAAGGCTTATCTTTTCAGGTTTCGCCCTTTTGTAGGAAGGGCCTGGTCCCTCCCCTGTGCTCGAGATGGGAAGAACTGGAGCTCCCCAGGCAGTCAGTGCCGCCTGCTTTTATTTCAGCAGAGCTATTTTGCCAGCAAAGGATTACAAGAGCTTTCTCCAGCTTGGTTGGGAATAACTACGCTTCACCTATGACTATAGATTTTGGTCATGAGGGTGAAGAAATCCTTCAGGGCACAGCAGCTGCTCCTCCTGATACAGCCCTTCCTGTCACTGGGTTCTTGCTCAACCCTAATTGAAATCAGCGCTGGTCTTTGATCAAAGAGGTGAGCGCCATTAATAAGCGAGGGATTAAACAAAAGTCAGGAAGCCTTGCTAATTGAGGGAACCGGCAATGGCTCAGCTCCAGTTTGCCAGATCCAGTGCTCTGTCATGGGACTCAAGTCAAAATACGCCAGCAGCACCAGTTTGGGCTCCTCGGGGCTGGGGCACGGGAAGCAGCTACAGCCTCAGCACTGGAGGCTGCGCGGAGACGCGCTCCCAGGGCATTTCGGCAACATTAAAAATGCAACTCTCCTGGCAGACTTGGCTCTTCCTGCTCATCTGAAGCCCATGAAACCTGCATAGCAAAGCCGAGCAGGTGCTTTTACAGAAGGGGGAGGTGGCATTCATTTGTAAAATGTCTGCAGCAGCTTGTTTTACCTGCCTCTGCCCCCACACTCACAAAGAAATGTGTTATACAGACATTTGCCTAGTGCCACCCATGCACAGCATGGAGGAAGAGGGGCTCCAGCAGCCATGTCCTCCCTGTGTCTCATGGGTGCCTCCTGGCACCTGATAAACTAATCTCTGACCCGATTTTTCATGCCTGTACAAGCTATTGCTCTTGCTTTCCTAATGCAGCAACAAGATAAAAAAGATCAGCTTAGTTTTTTGTGTTGTGCTGGCAATCACCCTACAGCCATTGCGGTGGTGTGAGGGTGAGCACAGCACCTCAATAGCGATGCCAGAGGGAGCTTATCTGTGTTTATTCCCACTTATTTTCTGCTGCATCTCCGGATCTCCGCTAGTGATCAACCACAGCAGCCCAACAGCATAGTTCCTGAGCTGAGGGTATCACCAGGTTTGTGACTTTAGTGAGATCAGAGCCCTGAACTTGCCACATTCAGCACCTCCCTCAATTCAAGCTTTCTCAATACTGTGCTTTGAGATTGCCTTGTACCACAAAGTAAAAGAAGGATATGAACACTCCACAAAGAACAAGGCCCAGCTTCCTTCACTGCCTCATGCTCATCCACACTGAAGTGGGTCTGCTTAAATATCCTTTTTTTCCAGCTGCCAAGACAGACCCCTGCACGATTTAAAGAGGGGAAACAGTAACTTGCACAAAATAATCTTTGAACCCTAGGATCAAAGCAGCACCGAGGCCTCGGTGGGCAGCTGAGTCACCCACTGCGCACTCGAGGGCACAGGTGACACAAGATGATCCATCAGAAACTAACTCCACAGGCCCGCAGAGATGGCAAACCATTATGTACTGATTCTTGGAGCTACCTGGAGAGAAAACACACTGCCACGGGCGCGCTTGGCAGTCACTTGGTGTATTACCCTCACACAGCAGGATGGGGACAGACAGCTATTCCACCTGCAGGTGGAGGTGCACTAACAAGGGAACACGTAACATTCCAAGAGCAAAAATCTGCAGTTTAAAATCCAATGGAGATACATCACAGTTGTTGCAGCACATACAGGCCTGAAGTTACCAGGCCTCTCATTGGATTGCAAAATGCAATCCAGTGAGCAAGCTTTTCATTTACAACAGGTGCTGTGAAGAAATCACAATGGAACTTCCCTTTCCTCCACATTTGTAAAAGCAGTGGCTATCTGGGCATGTGGGCCTGCCTTGCCTCTCTGTCCTGTGGGGGAGGTTGGTTCAGGAGGAGGTATGTGCAGGTGGTGCTTTATGCACAAATGGCCAGGAATGCCTGAAGTTTTCCTGTCATCATGGATGTCCCCAGAACAGGCAAAGATCTTCAAAGGCTGGAAAAAGATATGAGTCTTGACTCCAAAAATTTGTGTTTATATTCAGCAAAATGAGCAACATGATAACATGCACTGGGGAGAGAGGGCGATCGGTTCCAGCCAGAGTTAATTGAAGCACAGCCACAGCTGAGGCCTATTAGAAGGAAGCTGCAGATGTACAGTGAGAGGTATTAACGTTCCAGTTGTTGAGAACATCATAGGACAAACAAAGTTGCAGTTAAAACAGTGGTACAACCACCAAAGGGCATTTTATGAGGAACTTCCAAAATTTGTAAAAGAGACAGTACAAGTAGTTTAATCAGTAAAATACAACATAAGTTGCAAATGAGACAGAAGAATACGCAATAAAAAGATATTAAATATTATTTCATCATAAAATAGAATTACAACAGTAGCTTATTAGGATGAGAATCTTTTTAGCCCAACAGAAAAAGTACCATCATATATTTGAAGTACGTTTAAAGGGGAAAAAAAGATCAGTTTTAAAACATTCCATGTATTTCAGTAGTTTTTCATCGTTTCCTGATGAAATATTATAATGGTGTTATGGTTTCAAAGCAAAAGATGCTGAACACCAGAATAAGACCTTCAGACTTGTCTTGCTTACGTCAGCCCTCTCTAATCCATTCTGAAGAGTGTGTATTTAACCTGCAAATGGATACGGTGGAACTCCTTTCACCCCCAGTCCTGTTATCTGTTAAAACACAGAGAAAAAAAAAAATTAGAGCAATAATTCACCATTATCAGACACTTGCTTTCCTTACACAACTAGACATGCTTTAATTGAGAAAAGGACTGTGTCCTCCAGCTTAACATCCTACTATATTTTGCACACATCAGCTCATCACAGCTAGGAATTTCAATGCATGCTCTTTCTCTAAAGCTCAGTAATCACAGGCCAGAGTCCATTCCCCAAAAGCCTCTTCTCTTAGATACTGCTAAGCCTTAATTCTGCAGTTCACAATGTAACCTTCAGCATGCATACACAGAGAAGAGCAGGGCTTTAAAACAAATCCCAGTGGAACAAATTTTTAAAGAGATAATTTGGTGATAATTAACTAGAAAGTAAATAAAAGCAGATGCTTTTATCTGCCACTGATTAAGACACGTAAGTATTTATCCATCCTTTCCATAATAAATAGAAAATGCAAACAGTGTTGGGAGAGGGAAAAGTTTGAAGAGATGACTGCATAGAAAATTTGCACTATCAGCATTGTTACAAAATTTAAACCCCAAAGTATCTTCAAATCTCTAAATGCATTTAACTTTCTGCAACAGGAACAAAGAATACAAACAATAGCTTAACATATAAGACCAATGTTCTAAAAACTGTCTTTTTCCAGCTTTCCACTACTCCCAACTGGTTTGCTACCTGAAAAAATTAGGAGTGAAAAAATGGCCTTCTAAAACAAAAGGAAAAAGTATCATTCACCTTGAAGATCCCACCAGCCTGTGGCTGCCGTGAAAGCCACTCTTTATCCATCCCATCACTGGCAGAAGTCACATACATTTCTGAATAATCCTTTCCTCCAAAACAGCAGGAAGTTGTTTTGTCAACTGGAAGTTTCACAGTCTGGAGTCTTTTTCCTGGAGGAAAATATACATGATGTTTCCTGTTTGTCTACTTACAACAAGAAATTTAAACAAATTATTGCAAATAACCATTGTGGAGCCAGGTGCTCTGCAGAAGTGGGAACCAGGGCTGGGGGATGTCCCATCCTGACTGATGAGCACCATGACAGGGAGAAACAAGACTTCTGTGAACCCTGTTGTTGATGATGTATCATTTGACAAGTTTCAGTTTCAGGTATCACAAACAAATCCCACTCCAATCCTAGTTCGTCCTCTAATTAAATGCTAACATCCACAGCACAGACACGTATCTGAGCTCATCATCTAGGCTGTCCATGCAGTCAATGGAAATGGGATAGAATTCCTCTCTAAAACAGGTCACATGAATCACACCCTAGACCTGCTGACTTTTCTACTTTTAACTACAAAGGCAGCCTGGAGCGAGCAGACCTCGTGCAGCATTACGGAGGCGTACCTCCTGCTACACCTCTACTGCCTGCAGTTAAGGAAGATTAATTCCTAGAAGTTTTTCCTGAAATTTCAATAGTCTTTCAAATCAAGCTTGCATTAAATAGGGATCATGGGACATGTCTGATGTTTACAAGAAACTAGCGCTACCATAAATAATACTACGCACTTATTATGCCAACAAACAGATACAGTCTTAATGACTGTAGTGAACAGATCGCCTCCAGCCCTAACCAGAAGGCTGTCAAGACATCTTACAGCAGATTTTTCCAAAATTTCTGCTAATCCTGGTCAGTAAGAGCCTATTCCCATTATGCCTACTTTATGTATCTAGAAGTGAATTTCTCTTTCTAGAAATATGCTAAAGCACATGAATTTCCTTACAAAATGCGTAATTTTTCTGTCCTCCCAATTGCATATGTAAAGGGCTTGGTCCCCTTACAGCAACTAACTTCAGTGATGTGTTGAAATAGCAGGAAAGTAACTTTGATGTTGGGAACCCTAGAAACCGACTGACACCAAGTCTGGGAGAAAGTGAGTGGGAAGGGCATTCAAAACAAAAAAATATGGACTGTAGGAAAAGAGGCATGAGCCCCAAAGACAAGGGGATAGACCCTGGTTGCAGCGGTAGAGTGCTCTCAGTGGTTAACAGCCTGGAAGATATCATTTACAAAGCTCTGAGATGAGCAATGTCTCCCTGGAGTTTCGAGAAAATCTGCACCTGGATGTTCTACAATCTATCTGAAGTGTTACTCTGTGCTTGACATCTATAGAAGAGACAAACATAGCAAATCTTTTTGACGTTATAAAAATCAAAGGATATTAAAAACAATCATTAGGAAGAACTGTAAAATATTTGAGGTTTAAATTAGACATTAGGAAAAAATTCTTCACTGAAAGGGTTGTCAAGCATTGGAACAGGCTGTCCAGGGAAGTGGTGGAAACATCATCCCTGAAAGTGTTTAAAAACCATGTAGCTTAAAGACACATTTCAGGGGTGTACTTGGCAGTGTTGGTTGATGGTTTGCCTCGATGATCTTAGAGGTCTTTTCCAACCTCAATGGTTCTAGGATTCTAATTAAAAGAATAAAACTAGCAAGTCACTAAGTGACCAGAAGGTATGAAAAGACTTGGTAACATGTAAGTTAGACATCCCTTTTGAGTCGTTTGCAAACTCCATGGGATCAGCCATCAGCCTTTCCCTGTAGCACATCCTCAATCTGAAGGGAGCAGCCATCTCTGCTACAGAAGACTAGACCCAAAAAGCTGCTTCATTCTGAACCTTTAAACCTTCCCTTAGGAAAGATGCCAAACAAACAAGTTTCCTTGTCCCATTGCCCTAAAAACAAAGTCCAGGCTTTGTTATCACTGAAACCTGAAAATCCCTCACGTGCTTTAGATGAGCTCTTTATCAGTGAATGTATCTGCAACTGGCTGACAGCCATTCAAGCCACACTTAATGGCTACCGTGCATTAAAAGAGAGGCTTTCATAGAATTCTCTTCAAACCTGTCTGTGTTATCTCCCTAAATAATTACAACTCATTCAGAATTCAGCAAATTGAAGATTTTAGATATTACTTAAAAATGATAGCATGAGAGGGCAGGTAAGCATGAGATATTCACAAAAAAAAGATGTCTCTTTTTGACATGGACACTTATCCTGGGAAACTTGGTAACACTGTTCCCTGCAAGTGCTATGACATGGGTGAGGGGGAGACAGAACAGGTTCATGGAAGAGAAATACACTACCTACACATCAGTATCTCATCCATCTGTGAGCATAGTTAAGGACTGGGAGTGCATTAGGGATATGTACTCTACCATCAGTATTCTTACTATCCCTATGCATCTGCTTATGGACACTATTCTCTCTACCTTTCCCATATGAAAACACCTCCAAAAGGGAGAAGGAAAAGGAAAACAAGCAAAAAAAGGAAGAAAAAAAAAGGTCAGGGGGAAATAAAAAAGGCCAGGGAGGAAAAAGGCAGAAACAGTGAACCAGAGAGAAAAAAAGATTGAGTCTACTACTCCAGGAGGGTGTTCAGAGGGCTTGGTAGATGTCACCAAGGAGTGCTCTGCCCACCAAAGTGAGAGGATGTGGGTCCAGAAACAAGCCCCAGCACTGCTGGCATCTCCCAACTGGAGCTTCCTTCTCAAAAAGGAGAAGGAAGGGGTGCATGCCTTCCTTCAAGGTATGAACCCCTAGGGCTGGGGTGCATACTCTGCAGAACAGAAGTCCCACAGGCTGGCAAGACTTTGGATGGGTACAAATTAAAAGGTGAGGGGGAAAGCACAGTCTGAGCCTCAAGTAAAGGTTTCCAGCAGAGTCAGAAGCAAGGCTGGTGCACGTGTGCCCAGCTTTGCTGTGTGCTGCCGACGAGGCACTGGTGTCCCTGAATCCGCAGTCCCACAAAACCCCAAGCCTTCTACCAGACTCCAGATGCATCCCAGTGCAGTTGCTCGTCTGCTGCATGATGCAAACTTGTGCTGTCTGGGATCTGACAAAATCATGCTCCCATTCTCACCCAGCAGCCCCTCGCAGCCAGTGTGATTCAGTTTCCCTTAAGTGCTTTACATGTGGTTTTTTTTTCCCAGAGTAAATCATCCCTGGCACATCACTGGAGTCCAAATGAGAGCAGCAATGAAGGATAGACTCAGACAATGGGCACACCCAAGACATTACTGTGGGAATGATAAAACGCTGTGGAATTCATTAAACATTTTTTAATTGTTTCATCCCAAAATTGATCATGTAAATAACTTTCAACAATAAAGAAGAAGATGTTGCTGGCATCAGTGTCATGTGGGACTTGTAATAAAATCCAGTAGGCTGCCCAAAATAATACACTAAGCTGAAGAAACAAGACTCAAAAATGGCTTAAGTAATCTTTCCCATTTATCAAAGAGGTAAACACTGGTCTTAATTTTGGAGGATGCAATAGGATGCTAACTCAAACAATTCACAAGTAGAATGATGATCTCCTTAGCGACTTTATCTTTTCCAACACAACAGATGCTGGGAACAAAGGAGACTTATTTACAAAGGTAATTTTTGAGAGCAGGGACATAAAATTGTTTAAAATAATAATAAAAAGGCAAAAAAAAAGGTAAAAAAAATGCACAAGTTTTAAAAAAGATAAGATATACCATTTCTGTGAGAAGAAAAAAACCCCACCTCTCACTCTTTGTTTTATTTCTTTCTTTTTTTCTTTGTTTTGTTTAACACAAAATTCCAGTCCATCTTTTGCAAGGACTTACCTGTCTCAGGGTCAAGGCGAATCACTCTCCCACCATCATAACAAGCTACCCAGAGTTTGCCTTCTGTGTCAATGCACATGCCATCAGGAATGCTCTCCTCTTTTTCCAGTTTGTATATACTCCTTCGGTTGGCTGCAGGGTAGAAAAACCACAGAACTGAGTGAAACAGTTGTTAAAATTTTTATCAGTTACAGCCCAGCAGAGTTATTTGTACTATTATTTTCAAAAGCTGTGCTGAGGCCCTGAGTTTTTTTCCCATGAAAGAAATAGATTGTGTCTGCTGCCCTGTTTGTTTCCCAAGACAGTTGTTTCTCAGCATGAAAGCCTGTGGGTCCGTTTCTATCCATTGAAAGTATAATCCTTTTTTCTGGCATTCATTTCTAGTGCACTACTCGTGTTCCCTGTTTGCAATATTAAATGAATAACTGAATAAATTAATGTTAGATATATTCATAAAATTAATTACTTGTTCTAAAAGCAGTTTGAATCATTTCAAGTATGGGTTGCTCCAGCTGGAGACTTTTCAAATAGTTTGCTCGAACGTGCCAGTAATCACTGTTCCAACACAAGACTGACCTTCAGATCTATAAACTGAGAGCTTACATAAACACAGAGTTAGGAAAAGCATCAATTTCAAAGGCATACTATCAACCTAAAAACAAACAACTCTATCTGAAATTTTACCACTGTTATTAAAGAAAATTAAACCCAACTTTCTGACATTGTTTATTTTATGCTCTGACAACTTCAATGCTTCTCATATGCAGCAATATTTTTAATGAGTTTCCTTTTTGCTCCTGGGGATTGTCAGACTGCCCACAGAAAGAGAGTGAGCAAGAATGAGTGAGAGAGAGAAGTACCATATTTCCTAAGGAAAAATTCAGTTGCAAGCCATAGCAGAGAATCATTAGGACAAGGCACTACATCCAAAATTACTTTAAATTCAGAGTTTTAAAACTAAACATTAAATTAGCTGGGTTCTTTTAATGCAAAATACTGTAGCCCGTGTACTCAAAAGCGAATTACTCGTCCAAGTCACCTGAATTTTTCTTTTGCCCAAGCTTGTAGAAGCCCTTAAGGCGTTGTTTTGTTTTAAATTAACGAAGGAAGCTTTGAGTTACTGCTACTGTTGTTGCCTCGTTCTTTCTACAGAATCTTCACTTAATAGCTTGTATTTTAAAAAACAAAACAGGGTGAAGAGTGAAAAAATCTCTAGAGAAGCTGGCAGAGGTTTTGCACAAGACTACAAGCTTGCTGTCACTTTGCCTGTGCTGCCAGAAACAAGAAACAGGCAGCCATAGGAACAGACAGATGAGATACACTTTGTCCTTTTTACACTGGAATATCAGATATGCCTTGTGTTTAGTAACAGTAGTACAGATTACTACTCAAACTGTCACACAATTTAAATACTTCATAGTATTACCAAACGACCCTGACTGGTTTCAGCCAGGAGCCTACGCAGGCGCAGACAGATGTTAATATGGCTTCTGTTGTTTTGCTCTAAGGAGGTTTCTGGATAAGTGCTCCCAAAGCTCTGAACATCTGTGTAATAACCAGAGCGGAAACAAACATCACAGTCTTTAGGCACAAACAATTATTTTAGAATACAACCACTCATACCAATTTTTCCAGTTTGGAGGTCATAATCAAAGGCATCCACCGAGTAGGACAAGCTGTCAATGTAAAAGAAGGTTTTGTGATCCAAAGACCAGTCCAGTCCATTAGAAATGTCCACCTGGTCAAAGTGCTTCACCACTGAGAGGTCAGGGAAGAGCGTGTACAGAGAGCCCTGGCGTCTCTCCAGCACGGCAGGACGAATCTCCTCTGCCATTGTACCTGTGCAGAGCCAAAGGGGAGAAAGCAGGTTCAGAGTGAATGGACTCTCCTCCAGGTCTGGGGGCAGCCCCTCATTATGATGATGATCACACTGCCAGCGTAGAAGGGAGCAGTGCAGGGGGCTTCTGAAATTTGAGGAAGAAACTGAGTCAAAAGGAAAAGAAAAAGGTGGATTTCCAAAGTGCTTGCTTTTAGCAGAAGGTGACAAAACACAGCCTTTGTTCTTTTGTTGAAGATTTCTGTGGCAGAAATTGTGTGCAGCATGATTCCTGCGAAATGTTTTATTCAGTCATTCATATATTAAGACAGGTGTGGCCAGCATTTAACTTACAATAAATCTTAATGTCTTGTAGAGCTGAGAGAGTGGAAAAAAATTACCTCCTCCCTCAGAATAAGTCTTACACTAAAGCCTCTTTTAAAGCAAATCTCATCTTTGCAGCTTGAAGCTGGCAGCCGAGATCGGCTCTGAAGAGGCTGGGTAAATGCAAGTTAAGGTAAGCCTTGGGACTGAACGACACAGCAGGAGCACAGAATGGTGTTTTAAAAAACAGGACAGGATCACAGCTGAGGCTGGAGGGCACCTCTGGAGATCATTCAGGATCACTCCCTGCTCAGAGCAGGGTCTGACACCACAGGTTCCTCCCATCAGTGTTGGGTGTTGAAGATCTCTATGGATGAAGACTCCACAGTCTCTCTGGACAACCTGTGCCACCGTTTGATCATCCTCAGTACAAGAGTTTTCTTACATCCATACAGAGTTGGCTGAGTTTCAGTTTTTGTCCACTCCTTCTGGTGCTTCAGTGGGCATCACTGAGCAGAGCCTGCATCTTTTTTACTCCCTCCCCAGTCAGGTACTTACACATACAGGTAAGATCCCCTGAGCCTTCTCATCTCCATGATGAATAGTCCCTTAGTTTTTAGAAATAAAAATCTGACTTATGAAGAACAAACCACACAATACAATAAATTTCTCACTAGAAAAGTATTTTCCATTGGCACCCTTTCAGTACTCAAAACAAGTAGCTGACAGGGAAGAGGCAAGGCCAGTATCTTAAACAAGGCAGGCTCCAAAAAGTCGGCCTCTTTTAAACAAAATAGTCCAGATTAGATAGTGCCCAGGTGATGCAAATAGATTTGTAAATGGGATTAAACTCTGAAGACAACAAAAAATCCCCACCACTTAACTGTGAAGGAAAACTTGCTACAACTGATCACTGCATGTTATCACCAAAACTCAGCAAGCACCAGAGGGAAGGAAGAGCCTGCAGCATACCTGCGAAATACCTCCCTGCGGGATCCACCTTCCCATCATTGAATCGGGTATTTGCTTTATCCTTGTCCACTTGAGTAATGGTGGTTACCAGCTCCTCTTTCCATTTCAAAGCAGCAAACCTGGTTCCTAGCGTGATGACATAATCCCCAGACTTCCGGAGAGCCACAGAGCTCACAGGAGCATCTGGAAACAGGGGGAAATTGAAAAGTGGGATGTGCTATGAAGAGACATTTCTTTTCTGCCCACTTCAGACATGCAACCTGAACTCAGCAAAACCACAGGCAAGAGAAACAACCTACTTTTCTACCAACAAAATTGATGTTTAAATACATAGAAACAGATTATGTCACGTGAACTTGAGTATTACCACTGCTACCAGGAGCTATAAGCATTACCAGCACCCAGTTGTGCTAGGAGCTTAATTTTAAAAAAAAAAAAAAAGTATAAAAAGGGGACAGGAACGTATGCTTTTTACAACAGCTTACTGTGTGGGCTCCCCCCTCTCCAAGGGAACAATCAATTTCCACAAGACCTCTAGAGCAACTGTGTTTAATTAACACAGCTCCTGCACAAATGAGCCCTACAGTGATGGAGGCAGAGTATCTCTGCCCTGGGACAGGTCACACGGGGCAAGAGAGACACCCCCCCCCCCCCCCCCCAACTCTGCTGTGCTGCTCAAACCAACCTCCAGCAGCACCAAAAACACACCAAGGGGTGGCAGAGCTTCCTAAGAGCTATAGCAAACCAGAAAACTAGTAAATGCTCCATGATTAGTTTACACTCAGTTGAGCTATTATGCATAAAACCTCAATTGCAGGTCATTATAAAGGAATTAGTAAAAAAAACCAGTGAGCGCAAAGATAAGGTTTCTGTAAAAGCCTACAATGAGATGCAATATAATAATAACTTTAGGCAGGGCAACAAAGTCTGGCATAATATTTTCTATACATGGGACTAATCACTAATTTTTTAATTTAAAACTGAAACATTTCTTGTATTTATAGCTTTGCAGGGGTATAATTAGGTAATAGTTTCACGAACACTCATAACCACCACCAGCCACCACTGGGTGCCAAGAGGAACTGCTCCTTTCCAGCTGTTTGCTCATGGCTCAGGATGCCCCTTCCTTTGGAGCCCTAGCAGCAGTATCACCATGACAGAAATCCAAATGCTATTTGCCCCCAGCACTGGAGATGCACACCTGACTGTAAGCTCAGCCCTAGCAGCCGAGGCTGCTGGTGGTCTGGGCTCATTTACACTGAGGTGCCATTCCTTCTTCCCGTGGGAGCATAGAGGGCAGCAGAGTCCCCTCAGCCGTGTGTGGCACCTGCCACATGTAGTAATTTTGCTGCTCTTCAGATTGCCAGTAACCACACTAATAAAAGTGGTTTTCTGTCTGTATCAGCAGCAGAGGCTTTTCTAGCAGAGCACAGGATTGCAAGCCTACATTTGCTCTCCCAGGAAAACACCTGGGGCCATCGCTCAGAGGACTCCCTCCACCTGGGCAGCCCCCAGGGCCTTCCTCCCACGCTGGGTGGGGAGCCCCCAAGCACAGCTGTCCACTGGAGGTGCTGGACATCCAGGTGCCCCTACAGCCACAAGAACAGCCCCTTACCTTCCTGACAAAGCACCCCAGAGGAAAGGGGGGCACGAGGACGCAGCCACCCTACTGTTCACTGCACAAACACAGCGCAAGGAGTGTCTCAGCCCATGCACCCAGCTCAGTCCGCTGCGACCCTGGAGAGCTTCGTTAAACCAGCGCTCGCAGGAATTGATTGATTTGCAGCACCATCTTATGCCCAAGAGAAAACTGACCATAAGGTCTCCCCTCCAGGCCCAGTTATGCATTTACGGTGTTTCCCCTGCGGAGTCAAAAAGGGCATTAGAAGCTCTTTCTAAGCATGGGGTCATTGTAATTATCTATAAGCTTTAATAATGAATAATTTCTCTCTTAGTTTCTACTTAGGAAACCCGCTACTATAATCACATGGCATTCTTTGGTTGTTTGGGGGTTGGTTTTTTTTTTTGTGTTTTAATCATGGCATTCCCAAAGGCACAGCTATTAACCATAACTATTTTATTACTAAAGAAAGGAAATAATAAAATGTGATGTGCTCTCCCTTCCACATCTCCAGAGAGGCCACAAGTAAAAGATTACACCTTTGAGAGTGGATCAAGTTGGGGGGAAAGGCAAGGAGAAGCACACTCCCTCAGCTAAGCTAAGAGGAAGTAAGTTTGGGAAGCAACACTTCCAAAACTAGTATCAGGCCTTCTCTCATTTTAAAATTGGAAACTACAGTAAATTGAAAGGCAGATAAGCCCCAATCAGTTTCTAGTGAATAATGAGAACAGCTTACAGGTAGGCAAAATTGATTTTCACCAAGTGTTACTGAACATGAGAAAATAATAAATTGTACTGAAACCACTTAAGGAGCTGTCTCCCAACACAAATATTTACTCTACCGCATTCAGCAGTAAATCTGCAATCCTTTTTTTATAAGAGCATATCTCTTCCTTTCTGGAATGAATACTTAAACCATTGAGATTCTAGCTGGTGACACCATTAACTTAAAAAAGTATCAACTTCTTAAATCGTTTTTGGAACTCTTTCAATAGAGAAAATATTATGAGCATTGATCATTCAAATCAGAACTACTATAAACACCAACAGAACTTTAATTCTGGGACAAAGTGGGAACAAAAGAGAGCAAGTTGTGGACAACTTACAGGAAAAAGAAATAGATCAAACATAGCCCAGTAGCACAAAATCATGAGGAAAGTCCCCAGAGCTACATCTGGTCTGTATCTAGTGTCTGTGCATAGCCCCAGTGTGCTGGCAGCCCAGGAAACCCAGGCTGTAGGGAAACGTCTCCAGATGTGAGCACCGTGCAGCTGCCGAGCGGCACAGCCCGAGTCCCAGCACGCAGCTCCCGCACACAGGAGGTTTCCAGCGGCTGCTTACCCACGGGAATGGCCTGCGCCTGCCTGGTGAGCGGGCTCCAGCGGCACACCTTCCTCCCCGTGATGTCCACGTACAGGAGCGCGCCCTCCTTCTCGTCCCACACGGGCGACTCCCCGATCATGCAGCCCTCCTCGGCCACGCACTCGATCCTGACGGACGACATGGCTGCGGAGGGAATCGTCACCGAGTGTTACACGCCGGCCCCGCCACGGCCTGCGGGGAGCAACGAACGGGAGCGGGGGGGGAAATAGGAAAAAAAAGGGGGGTGAGGATAATAAAAGGGAGGGAAAAAATTAAATCGGGGGGTGCGTGCGGGCGCAGGGAGGCAAAGGCCGCTCCGCCGACGGGCCCGCCCCCGCACGCCGGGCTGCTGGGGCGCACGGCGTGTGCCGCCGTGTCATCTACACACACGCGTGTGTTTGTACCTGCGTACCTGCCTATGAACGCGGGAGAGAAGGGTAACAATAATTAATACTAGTAACTAATAATAACAACAAAGCGCACCCCCACGCACGCCCCGGCCGTACCTGTTCCCCGCCGCGCAGGAGCGCTCCCGCCGCCGCTCTTATAGCGGGCTTGGAGAAGGGAAGCGGCCGCGCCTTGGGGACCCTCGCCAGGGGTGGGCCCCCCGCCCGGCCGGGCTGTCCTGCCGGGCCCTTCAGGATCCTCCTCTCCGTGCAAGGCCAGCGCCGGGAGCGAGGGGTGGCGGCTGCCCAAGCAGCAGCGGCTCGCCCCCCCTCCCCCCCGCTTCCAAGAGATGCAGGGAGGGAAAAGAGGGAGAAGTTTCCCACCGCGGTGGCCAGGTTTCTCAGCCCTCGGAGAGGCTGATTCCCGAAAGGCCTGGTTTCTGCCTGCCTTCTTACTCTGGTGTAGGTGGCCACAGAACCTTGGCCCTGACTTGCAGCATCAGGGAACCTTAACAGCTCCTGCAGCAGGAGCTTGGTTATCCAGAAATCTGGGCCTTCACTATGCTGTGCCCTCTTTTACTCCCCGTGGTGTATAGCCTCGAAAACTTCCAAAGGCATGAGGCAAAGAGCTGGCATCAAAATTTGCAGATACAGTTCTCTGTTGTGCCTGCTTATCTCTGTGCTATGACCACTACAGCTCCCAGGCCTCAAGTTTCAAAGCAGTGGGTACTTTTTATATCCCAGGTCTCCTCTTCAGCATCCCACGACATATTGCCTTTTGACTTGGAGTTAGTGATCCCCATAGGGATCAGTGACATCAAGTGGCTTCAGGCTTACTGCTCCATGACTTGTTTGTCTCCTCCTAGAAACTCAGGAGCACAAGGCAGGCACAGGCTGGCTTGCTGCTGTGTCCCCACAAACCAGAATTAACTAAGCTGCTCCAAAACTTGTCTCTCCCTCATCCAGAATTTGGTTTCCAACTGGCTCATGTAGCAGCCCCATTATTCAAGGGGCACTGCACACCAGTGAGCACATAACATCCAGCATGGGTCTTTTAGGAAGTAGTCCCCACAAAGCTCCTCTTACAGATTTTATCTGTTCCTTATCATACACCCTCCTCTTGGCAATTAGATCCTGTTGAATATTTTTATTTGGTTGCCTTTATTCATAAAGCAGGTGCTCACAGCCCAGGCTTTACACGGTCACAGTTTTTTCTATTAGTGGTATATTTGGAAAGTTCATGGGCTACATGACCTTACCAACCTGTGTTTCATGTAGGCTTCTTTTGATGGAGTACTGATGTGATATTTATTAACTTATTGTGGCCTTATCTGAGGAGTTAGACTTGTGTTTTATAGGCTTCCATGGTATTCCTTCAGTGCTTAGCATTGAATTTCTCTTTCAGTCCTACTGCTGCATGTACAACAAATAACAGGATTTCATCTCAGATCTGAGGCAAGCAAATTATTAGCAACAACCAACACAGAAAAACATCCAGAAAAAAAGCACCACATCTCTGTCCTTTTTTACCATACATTTTACAACACGGAAAGAAGATGCAGAAGTTTAAAAAAAAGCATGCAAAGAATTCATTAAGTAAGAGGAAGAACAATTATTGCTTCTTACAAAGCTTAGCCACATTTACTGCTCTCCCATTGTCTTTGCACACTATGAGGCCATTTGGGAGAGGATGCAGGAGCTTACTGAATCCAGCAGCAATAGCAGATACACCCTCAACCCACCTCAGCAGTCTCTCTGCTCCTTGCTGACTTAAGCATTTGCCAGCATGGTTTGGAGGCATCAAAACAAGCTGTGTGCTGGCACACACCTTGGGAGAAAATTAACGGCTTCTGTGAGTGCTAGGTTACAACACAAACTCTGTGCCATGGATTTTGAGCTTGGATCCCTAGTTACATAGGACAGCACCCCTGCTTTGTCTTCTCTGTAATAGCTGATCCAAGCTTGTTGAAAGGTAGAGCAGGGAGGAATCCATGGTCGGGGTGCCTTCACAGAGAGCATCAGATGAGGTTGTCTGCCAATACAAGTTCACTGTGGGAGAGAAGAGCACAGGAGAGGTGGATGCCAAAGGTTGTGCTGCCTTGCACCTTCCCCACTGGGAACTTCCCCCTGTTGCAGCACAGCCACAAAGTCTACTGTGTGGCCTCCAAATCTGACTGATAGGGAGCTTACACAGCACCTCTGTGGCTTCCAAAGGGCACGCTGGTAGCTCAGCATTTATTCCACATGGTAGCGCACATTGTGCACTTACTCCTCCTGCTTTGCAGGGAACAAGGAAGTGGAATTCTTACCTACAATCATGAAGAACACAAAGAGTAGATCTGTGATGCGGGAGGCCCTGTAAGGTGAAGTCACAGCCCTCCCCCAGCCTGCAGGTTCCCTGAGCCTGCCAGAAGCCATTACCCTTCTTGCCAGTCAGGAAACGCTCAGCAGTTCTGGAGAACAGCCCAGAGCACCACAGAGATGGAAAAATCCCCCACCCTCAACGTCTGTAGGCAAGAAGAGGTGCTGGACTATTTCAGGCACTGTAGAGACTGGGTTTTACTTCTGCTCATTCCTGGAAAGTTGCAGTTGTTCTTCTCTCCTTTTATGAGCCTGATCCTGTTATTTCTTCATCTTTAGAGCAATCCTCATCTTTTTTCCTTCACCTTGATTCTTTACTACTGTTAGTCCTCCTTCCTGCTTGAAGGTGGGAGGGCTCTAGGCCTTAGCCACGGCTGGTATGAAGTGCAAATGCTGCCTATCAGATGTCTGTATCCCAAAAGCTGCCTCTGAGTATGGAGTCTGTCAGGCCTCCACTGCAGATGGGCAAGGTGCAGCTGAGAGCAGGGACTGTGCCAAAGGCAGTGGAGCCCAAGGAGCCACTACCTCAGTGCAAGCCTGTTAAATCCATTAAGGCAACCAGAGTGGGCACGTGGGAATTCTCCACTAGCAGGTAATACTGCATTTGGGGGTGCACAGACAAAGTGACGAGCAAGAGCAGAGGTAGAAACACAAAATCAGTCACTGCAATCAGTTGACTGGAAAGCAATAGTTGGCACTGCCATGCACTTGTTTGCAGCCAAGTATAGTTCTTGGAATTGGCTTGTGTGTCCAGATCAAGTTTTGTTTGTTAGCAAGCAACAAGTAGGTCCAGAAGAGATCAAACTGTTGAGAAGTTTCAATCGTTTACTAGTGTGGATGATCACAGTTGCGTATTTAAATATTAAACATTTGCCAAAGTACTCCATTTTCCTGTTTGCAAATGTCTGCTTGGGAGAAGGTGGCACCAGCAGACTTGTGCCCATTGACTAATTTATGTGTCTAACACTTACCACTGTCACACAAGTTAATGCAGAATGGATTAAGAATCTCAAATAGGGAATCTTTTCTACAAAGGATTGCACCAAATCACCATGAATCATACTGAAGTATTTAGCCTTTCAAGGCCAGTTTTCACAAAAATGACAACTGTGCCCTGTACTTATTACAGTTCATTACACAGACTTCTTTCAGCACAATTCCTTCTGTACTGGTCACAGGCTCATGAAAAAGCATCTCTCACTTAAGAATACAATGCTGTAAGTGAACGAGTGACCCTTTCCACTGCAGCCAGTCTCCCCAGTGCTTCATGAAAACCCTCACAATGTCACACATGCACCTCCAACTTCTTTGTCATGGGAGCACCAACAGGTGCAAGTTTCTGCTGCCTTAAGCTGCCTCACAAAGCTGGAGCTCCCAGCCTGTGCCTCTCCAGACCTTTGCTCTGCACCGGGAGCAGTTGGGCAATAGGGTGCTTCAGAAAGCATTCTTCAGTGGAGCACAGCCAAGACATTTTTCATTAATGCCTTACTTTTCTGCTTTCTGTACCCCATGTGACCTGGATTTGCATTTTGCTTGCCTCAGGATAAAAAAAAGAGCACTGATATGTGCTACAGCAGCTGCAAAATTATAGTCACAACAGAGGTCATGCAACAGAGCCAGGACTTCAGGGAAAGGCAGCATCTTTCACTCAGATAACTGATTTAGCAACAGTGCTTTCAGTGCTTGCAGCTTACAGACATGCAAATCCTCCTTCTGGCCTAATCAAAAATAAATTTCAAATTAACTGCAGGTTTAGGGTGACTTCTCAGAGCTTAATTTAAGATGTTCAGCCAGACAATTTGAGGAAAGTCTGGTTTATGTACTAGCCATTTGTAACAGGTGTAAACTACAACTTGCTTATTAATATCTGCATCACCTGGCTCATCCAGCTTTTAGGCCTCTGTGCTTCCTTTAACCAGGAGAGATGTCTGGCTTGTTGTAGAACAAATAATCAGGAAAAGGATAAAACAATGCCCCTACTTCATTTTAGAGGAGTCAGCAGAACAATAGCTGAGCCAGTTTTAAGGAGGGAAAGCACTTTGTTCAGGTTCCATTCACCCAGATGCAAATGGAGCCTAAAATGCCAGTGACAGGGGTTCCCAAACTACTCAACACCACCCTTCTGAGACAAGGAACTACAAAGGAATGCAAACAGACACCGTGGTTTCAGGTGAAGTGGATGGGCTAGTTTACAGATGTTTTCCCCCTGAGATGACTCATTCCCTCACTAGGGCCTGCACCTCCCAAGGTATAACCAGAGCCATTTTCCCAAATGGCATATAACACTTTTATCTTGTTACAGGTACTACTCTTGAAGTCTGTCACAAGCTCAAGAGCTCTCAGGTGACCAGATTTCTTGCTGGCACCTTCCTTTTATGTTGCTGTTGTGCTAAGTTTTAAATTCTTCCTCAGGACACTGGCCCACCGATTTGGTGAGCAGAACAACTCTGGAACTGTTCTAGAACTGTCAAAATACAACTTGAGTCCTGCTCCCCAGTGCTCTTTCCTGGGATTAGGGTGGGTGGGGCAGCACCCGAGGAAAAACAACAGAAACCGGAAAAAATGTCTTCAGGATGTTTAAGCCAAAAGAAACCATAAAGGTGCCATTATGGAGCCTACCCAGAGATTTAAAACAATGTATGAGATAAAGCAGCCAAGGCGAGGCAGATACCCAGCCAGCTCCAGGGCTGCTGAGAAAGCAATGGAAAGCAGGGAGGGTTTGCCCAGCCTGAAACAAAAGGAGAGTCCCAGAGAAAGGGCAGGGCAAGGTGGATCCAGGAGGTTGTCCCAGACAAAAGCCTACTGGAAAAAGAAAGATTATCTGGAAGCTGCACACACAGAGGCACGGAAACTAATGTGCAAATATCTGAGGCTGCTTCTCCTTCTACAACCATGTGGTCACACAAATTTATCCAAGGTCTCTGCAGAGGGGTTAACTTGAGGAACAGAAATAGGCATGCACATGTGCTGTTTTCAAACAACTTACCCAATTGCTATGTAACATTTTCTTTCAGAAGGCTGTGCTTGCAGTCACTTTAATCCACCTGTCACATCCCACTAGATGTGCTGACTTGGTTAGGAGCAGAGCCTGGCAGCAGTTATCCCAGGATCATCTCTGCAAGAGGGACATATTGCAGAGTTGCACCCCAGCAGTGGCAAAAGTCTGTTCAGCCATGAAGCTGGTGTAAAAGGAAGGTTCAGAAGCAGCAGTAGCAGGGCATCTCTCATGAAACCAGAACCCAGAAGTCTGTGTGTCTTCACTTCTTCGTAAAGAAGCAGCATTAAGGCACTCTATTGTTTTCCATCTCTGCCCTTCCCCGGTATTTTTCCCTTGCATGCCAAGCTCCCAGGTTGTGCAAGCAGCTTTTGTTCCTTAATTCACATCAAAAGCATGTTTTCCTAACAGATGTGTCAATTCCCTGCAGTGCTAAACCTTTACAAGTACTGGGATCATCACAATTCCCAACGATCAAAATGAGTAGTTTCGCTGGATTATCTTCGCAGCTCACAGAGGCAGGCTTTGAACACTGGGTCCCTCCCAGGTATCAGATACACATCATGTGTTTGCAGTACAGCCTGTACACCCAGGCCAGGTAGCCAGATGTACCACGTCAAAATCAAGGGAATGTTTCAGGCTTACATGTAATGGCCAAACATTTGTAATTTCTCCTTCTATGGTTTGGAATCATGGTGCAAAGAAAACATTCCACAAGTGATATACACAACTGAGAAATGTTTTGTTTAGGGCAGAAACATAAATGCAGAAATGATGGTGCTCAAAACCACTGCGCAGCCCGTTAGTCCTTGGCCCATGTTACCATTAACAAGTAACCACAGTTACATGAAAAGACTCTACAAACCAGTAGTAGCTGTTTCCAAATTAATGGATACCAATCTCCTTCCTTGTCCCTGTCTTTCCCATATCCCAGCCACAAGCAGACTGTATGTGCAGAGGGAATTAGAAGCCACAAGTCAGAAAGTCACAACAAGGAAATCTGTTGCTGGTATCTGTTGCAAGATGCCTTTAGGGAAGAAGAAATCCTGGTCCTGAAAAACAACTGCCAGTCCAATGCTTACTGCTTCTTCCTAGTGCTGTTTTTTCTTGCCTTCTGTCTGCACCTTTAGTGCCTTTTCCCCTTTTTTTACCTCCTGTTTGCTTTTCAGCTGAGGGACTTGAGCTCCATTTCACCCAAGCTTTCTCCAGCTCCAGCCTGCCTGGGGCCACCTGCTCGGTCACTCCAGTCCTTAAGCCAGTCCTCAAGTGTGTTGTTGGCTGCTCAGCTTTGACTCGCTCTGCTGCTGCCAGACCCATTGCAGGCAGGAGGGTCACTGCTGCCTGCAACACCCACATTGCAAATCCCATCCTTTTTGAAGGCTGCCTGTTGCAGAGCCTGTCAGAGCAGGAGGGATGCTACGGGATCAGTTGTGCAGCTACCCCAGCACCTTTCTCTCCACCTTCTCGTTTTGCCTTCTTCCCTGCTCTAGCCCGGGGAGCAGCTCCTCTGTGCCAGCAAGGTACCTCACAGCACCGGCGTGTGGGAGCAGGGGGAACTACAGCAAAAGGTCGGGTAAAACTGACATGAAGCCGACAGGAGCCCAGGAACGTGCTCGCCCTCCTTTGTCCTTTGCACGCAGATGGCAAGAGCGGGCTGGTGAGTGTTCAGCTGCACGCATCTGCGGGGGTACAAGAAGAGGGATCAGACAGAAGGCCTGGCTACGGCTCTTCCTCTATAACTCACTTTGTCCGACCAGGGAAAACCAGCCATACTACAGCATAAGCAAATACATTGAAAAGTGAGGCCAGGGCAGCAAATGGTCTGTTACATTTGCTCAGCTAGGCAGAAATGAAAGCCAGGCTTGCATTATTTGCTATACACAGCAAATTAGTGCTCAGTGACTCTTTTGGGAGGCTGAAGGGGAAGGGTTTTCCTGGATACTTAATTTGTTAAAGTACTGCCAAATCTGCAGAAATAATTTACTCCTGATGGACACAGCACTGAGTTTCACAACCTGCCAGACACGAAGGGTAAAGCCCTGAATAAATCACAACAAATGAAAATATTGTTAGCAGTTTCATAATTTAATGAAAAAGTACTTGTAAAAAGGGGACATCTGAAAAAGACCGAGTCCATCTTGGAAAATTGAATATATATATATTTATATATATAAAACAAAATGCAAAAACACAAAAAAAAAATTGACAGATAAGGTTAGGAGGTAATACTTCAAACAGTTAGCCACCGAACGCACAATAAAAACTAGCAAATGCACTTTGGGGACAATACTTGAGAACTACATAACCAAGGGCTCCTTCATGTCTATTAAAATCATGTAAAAATTAGCAAAACCATTGCCCAGACTGGAAACAACTGAATTGATAACCCCAGAAGAGCAGAAACGCTGAGTTTTGCTGAAGCACCATTTTCCCTCTCTTCTGTCACATGCTTCCAGCCACAAAATGACATGAACACTTTGCTGACCTCCCAGAGAAGTGTTCCCAATAAAAGCTTTGTAAAATTTCATGGCCAGTGAGAGAGGATTACTAATAAATATTGAAGGAAAACTAAGAGAATCAGAACCGGAATACAAATGAACAGACATTTGTTTACTTATTCTGAATGACCCATGGCTTAGAACACAAAGCATTTCCCAGTAAATAAAATATGTGGAAACCTAAATTGCTATTGCATATTTACACCAAAAGAAATAATTTTGAAGATACAGCTCTAGAAAGATCAATTACACAAATATACATAAAATCAAGTAGTAAAAAAAAAAAAAATTAATATGCATGAAGGAAACAGAGCAGATTGGCCAAGTATAGTTTTTTTTATTATTTCACTACTGAAGAGTCCTCCAGCCCCTGACCTGCTAGTCCTATTGCAACTAGAGAGATTTCAAAGTTTAAAACAAATCTGAAAATGTCGTTGCCATTTCCCAACCTAAAAGCAATAAATTAAAACTATGAAGCAAAACTAGTTGCTTTTTGGATGCTGCATAGCCATCTTCTCACTGCGGGGGGACACCTTTTGTTTCTGGACGAAACTGAACCCTCAACGGAGCTGTATGATGTGCCCTACACAACCTAGGGGCCATTTCAGCCAGTGATGTGGGGACAGAGGATGTTGCGTGTTTATAAAATGTACAGCATTTCAGGGAAAAACAGTGGAGTTGCTTTGTTGATCAACACAACACCATCTGTAAAACAAGAATTTAGTTTGCATTCAAACAAAAATCCCTGTCATTGAAACAAACAGAAAGGGATTCATTCCCTTCCCTTCTCAACTCCTCAGTCAGTACTGGCTGAAATTTAATCACTATTTAACAACTGCTGATTTTAAAGGACATAGAAAAAATGTGCTAGATTGGGAAACAGCAACTGATCCAGAGGTTGAAAAGCAGCATAATAAAATAGTAGATTTTCAGCAATTAAAAAAACAATTTTTAATTAAACCATCATACTCCAAATGATGACTGGCTAAAATTTTACAGACCTCGATGCCAGAAGGCTCCTATGCCTGTGTTCAGGCAACTACGGTTGAAAATTTGCACCTGAAAAAAAAATTCAGCTAAAATTATTTCTAATTCATCTGACTTTAAAAATACCAGGTAAAAACAACTCCGGATATGAAATCTCAGTTTCAAGAGGAACCTGGCATCACCGGTGATTGCCTAAATGTAAGTGTCAAATAGCATTTTTCTTTGAAGTAGTACATCTACTTTTGTAAACACTATCCACAAAATTAGCCATCTGTACTTGTTAGCTGGGTAAAATATTTACAAGTGCATCCCACAACAAGCATCTATGTACAGAGATTAAAAAAACTGAAGTACTAGAAGTTGTGTATTTACAAAATAAGCAAATTATTGGGAAGAGAAACACGACCTTCAGCAAAAGCAGGGAATGGGGGCACGTCTAGAGGTCAGCGAGTTTGGCAGCGCCAGCGACGCCTGCTTCCACCCTCCACAGGGAGCCTGCAAACGCCACTGCAGTTCAAAGCCTCCTGCAGAGGGGGATCGTCACTTAGTAGTCACTTTGGGCCTGATCCAGCAGAGCACACCGGCATGTGCTCGGATATCTGAGCACAAATGTTCCCGGGGGAAACCAGCAGGACTTCTCACATGCTTAACTTCCTAACACATCCGCAAGTGCATTGCTGGATCAAAGCCATACTGCAGCTGCCGTAACAACGCAGTTTCAGTGTCTCCGTTTGCAGTCTCTTGCAATGTGTTAGAGCAACGCAAGGACTTCTTTAAAACGTGTCCACCATGAGACTGACTCCACATGAACACGGTGCCTCGGACATAAGCTGGCAAGAGGGAAGCGGTTTCCTGAATTTTTGCACAATTAACCGCTTTGTGCTCTCCCAGGTGATACCCTCTGATAAAACACATGATTTCCACAAGACTTTGTGGATAACTGAGCTAACCTTGCAAAGACTGCAAATAAATTCACAGTTGAACAAAACTACTCTGATTTCTCTCCCATCCCCCATCCCCTACTGCAGCTCTTCCTAACATAGGTCCTAGACTATTTTCTGGAACCTTTTGATGCTGAGCTTTGCACTGGTACACTGGAATACATAAAGGCTGAATTACCCCGTGGGGGCTTCTAATCACCTTTGTACCGAACTGTGAGATATCATATTCTTTTTGTTTCTATTGTGACAATCTCTTCCAAAGTCCTTACTTGGGCTTTCTCTCTCTGAGCTACTTCGTCTTAACCTCACTTGCTCTTTGTTTTCATCACTTTCTGCTTCAGAGTCACTCAGCTCTAAGTCAGGACAGTACCCATCGTTGTCCTGGTATGGAGCACCTTCAAGTGTCTGCTTGCTCCACAAGCGATCTTTTGTTGCAAGTCTTCTCATTGGCTTTTCACAGCACCGGAGATCTTCCGTGGTCCTCACTAGACTGTTGGTAGCCTCTTTAAAGGACCGGCTGAAATGTTCTATGGTGGATTTTCGGAATCCACTCTGGCTGGCCAAGTGAGCCGTGAGCACGGACTCTTGTTCATAGGACGTCTGGCTGGAGCTGTCTCTCTGGCTCACATCTCCAGCCCTGCCCATCAGGCCATTGGATTTGGACACCAGCCTTGAGTTCTCCTGCTGCACCCGCCCATTCCCAATGGAAGACTGTCCATGCAAAGCAGCCTGGAGCGCTAAAGGCTTCCCGGATGGCTGGCCCCGGTGAAACTCCATCAGCTGCGTGGGGCCAGAATCCTTTGCCTCGCTCCGAGGCTTGCCAATCCCTGCCAGCAACCCGTTACTTCTGCTGTCGTGCTGATACCTGGCATAAGATTTTGCTTTAATTTCGAACGATTCTTTTGACGTTGGCACACTCCGTTTGCTGTAAACAGTGCTGTTGTTGTCAGGAGAAAGCGGTCTGTTGCCAAGCTTCAGCGAGTTATTTTTGCAGTCTCCCAATGCTGATTTGGGCATTTTTAACTTCAGGGTGATCCTGGGAGGTGGGTAGAACAGTGTGTTCTCTAGTGCACTTGTCAGGGTATGGCCTACAGGAGAAAGAGGTGAGGAAGCAGAAGAAAAAGAAAAAAGGCTTTTTTAAAAAGGGTAATTTCTTTTGTCATGCGTAACAAGTTTTATAGTCCATTATAAGGTCATGCAACAGTAAGAAGCATTTGCAAATAATTAGCGTGAAATTATTTTGGGACACTAAGGAGAAGTTGGGATAACCAAACTGTTCCAAATTATCCACCACTTTGGAATTTAGGTAAGCATTTAAATATTTCCATTAAAAACAACAATATGCCCTTTTTACAGGGCTTTAAGCCAGTGAATTGAACCAGTTTTGAGATATGACTGAAGTTGTTCCAACAAAGCTGTAAAAAAGGTTCATATTCAGTTTTGGATGAAGAAAAAACAATGCTTCAAACTGAGTTTCAATCTGGACTTGGTTCAACTCTCTGCTTTGTATTATAAAATTCTCTAAGCTTTAGAAGTCTTTTTACCTCAACATATGAGTTGTTTATGATAATACATGCATACAGCACCCACTGCAAGTATCAAGCTATTATAATAAGCATTAAAAAAGCACTTGTATTTGTAAAGACATGAAGTAAACTTAGTAGACATTTCTAATAAAATGCATTTACGCACAAAAGCAAGGAGCTTCAGAGTGCCGCTGCTTCCAGGAAGTACCAGTCTGATCTAAAACAGTTTAAAAAAAACTACCTTATTGGTACTAACGAAACCTATCCGTGTTTCAGGGGCAGAGAAAAAAAGCACGAAGACTTCACCCTAAATTGGTGAAGTAGGTATCTTGAAAGACCAGAGATCTTAATTTCACACAGAAAAATACCTGCCTTTGCTATTAAAAAAAACCCCCAGCAATTACACTGGTATTCATACTCTCTTCCTCTTTCCAAATACTGTGTTCCTTATTTTAAATAATTGCTGTAAATGTGAAGGGCAGAGTGGGGTTTGGCACCTCAGCATTGCTAACCAGTTACTAGTCACTTTTAATAACCAGAGTACTTGAACTCTTTTTGAAGGAAGGAGAGCAACTGCAGATGGCAAGCTAAAAAAATCTGTGCTGCTCATGAAGTGCACAAGGCACACGAGAACAGCAGCAATTCCCATCAGTCACTCTTTCTCTTGCCTGAAGGAGCCAACTACTGACAACAAGCAAAAAAGCTTTCTCAGCTGGAGAGCCAACCAGCAGGGCAGAGCTTGCTCTGGGGAACCAGTGCCATGGACCAGCAATGCGAGGATGCAAAAACATGGAGATCACCACCAGCTCATTTCTGCTATCTGGATGCCACAGTGATTGACAAGCAATAGGCAAAAACCAGAAAGAGCCATAAAATAAAGAAATATTGAAGTAAATATTTTAAGCAATTAAAGAGTTCTCTCTACCTTGCTACTTTTATTGACTATGTACTTGAAGAAAATTCTTAAAGGCATTTTTACATGTTAAAAGCACTAAGCAGGAACATAAAGAGAACACACTGTTTTAGTTTAAATACAGGCAGGGTTTATAAATATTTTGCATTTATATCATTACCTGCAGCAATTTCCTGATTAATGAGTTGGACTTGCAAGTTGAAGACCTGTTCATGAACTTTACTATGGGACAACTTCAGTTTCTCTCTCCTGCTTACCATGTAGCAGAGATTTCTTACCTACAGAGGAATAACAGGAGACTTAACAGGCAATAAGAAAATAAATCCAGACAGTAAAAAGCGTATCATCAACCGAATCAAAACAATATTACATGGAAAATCCCTTGGTAAAGTTCTTGTCAATATTACTAAACATACTTAAAAATGCATTAAAAAAATCCTTTTTTTTTAAAATTGCCAATTCACAAAAAAAAATAAATTTCCTCATTTTTTAAACATTTACTCAACTGAAGCTGAAATCACAGAGTCGATTACCAAATACGTCCATTGTGCATAGAAACAGGCATCTTAAAACACATAAAGGAGTAACTTTTAAGCAAGTCAAGAAGCACTCCTTTCACATTGGCTCTTTCACTGGAGAGGGGCAGCTCCTAAAAGTCTCTGCAGCAGGAAGTGCAGTATATCAAAAGACTGGAGTTGAAGGCCTTACTTTTTAAAATTCTTTTAATTATTATTTTTTAAATCATCTCCTTCTGCTTTCCCCATTCCTACTTTCATCCACAAAGACCTTGCTCACCTGCAAATAGTTTTCCAAAACTTTACAAGTTAAATTCTTACCCTCTCTAGGTCCTGCCTTAAATGCATGAACATCCTCATGCGAGTATGAATGCTATCTTCTTTTGGCTGCACCAAGCCATTTTCTTCATCCTCCTTGGGAGGAAACAATGGTTTGTTAAAGTTACTTTTTCGCTTTAATTTCCAGTAATTGTAGATGAAGTCTACAGCAAGTTTAGGAAGGCCCAGCTCTGCTGCAACATCCTCCACTTTTACTAGTGAGTAAAACTCTTCTTCCAGCTCTCGGAGTTTTTGGGCTCGCAGGCTCGTTTTCTCACTCTCTGTTTGCTTCTGCTCTGACACGCTCTTGGGGTGCTCCTCAACATCAGGCAGCGAATTCTGTTTGTTCTTGCTGTGCTTTAGACAATACGACTTGAACTTGACCTCATCCCCATCGTCCAGGATAGTCTTCATCTCTAAGCTATGCTCAAAGGCACAGGTGACATGAAAGGCAGTGATGCAGCTTTTCACGGAGCACTGCAGACAAAATAAAACAAAAAGCCTCAATTACTAACAGTAGCAGCAAACCAGAAAAAAAGGACATAACTACCTCATCTACATGAAAATCCATCCCTACCAAAACCTATTTCCTACACATTCTTAAAAATATTGATCCCTTTGAAGTTGTTATTTCCCAATTTAGTAGGTTCTTGTTTGCAAAGAGTGTGCAGTGGAAGGAGCTTTCTCCATCCTTGATACACATAGTAGTGGCTCTTAAACATCTCAGCCTTATTCAAAAGGCAGCAATCCAGACTAATTCCTAAATCTCTGTCTAGTCAACTAATCTGGTAGCAAATGGCTAAGAAGAAGCAGACATCTATCCAACAGTCATCTCCATTGTAAAGCATCTCTGAACACAGGAAGAACAAAATGCAAAGCCGAAGTTGCCCTTCTGGCAGATTCACCCCTGCAGAGTCACTATGGGACAAGTACGTACCTGAATGCAAGCACCAGTTTTCAGTTTGCATAAACTACACACTAGAGCCCATCGACTTGGTGGAATGTGAGACACCTTTGTGATTGGCTCCATCCTTTCTGGGCAAGCAATACTAACCTGTAAAGAAACAAAACAACATAGAAAATTGTTATCAAAGGAAAAGAAAACCCCAAGCTCTCCATTTATACCAGAAGAAGAAAGCCATCCATTCATTTCTCTTCCTGAAAGATGTCCATGTGCTCATACTTCTTAGAAAAGAACCCCAAAAGATCCCACATGCAGATGATAGTGTGGAATACTATCAGTTTAACCTGATGACTCCAAGTTGCAATTACTCAAAACATTTGAGGCACTTACAGCACTCCCTTGTTATGAACCAGTGTCCTGGTTCCAACCAGGACAGGGTTAATTTTTGCAGTAGCCAGGAGGGAGCATGGGTAGGACCCAGAGGTTATTCTATACCAGCACATTTTCCGAGGACAGGGGGAAGGGCGCTCTTCTGGTCAAGGTAAGTGTGGTGCGAAGCGAGTGGTCAGGTAGCACTGGCTCCTTCTGTTACTGACAGTGTAGCTCTTACTGTTTGTTTTTCTTATTTCACTGCTGCATCCAGTAAATTGTTCTTATCTCAATCCATGATCTTTACTATTTGTGCCTCCCAATCTCCTCTGCAGCCTGCTGCAGGGGAGGGGGGGAGTGGCACATGGTTTGAAGTGCTTCAGTGGGAACACTAAATTGGGGAATACCATTCCTAAACCACTACCAATTGAGAGACTACAGCAAGTGATACTTAAGTTTATTTCCATTCCCTTGTGGTTTTGTTTTCGGTTTTTTTCCCCTGTACTGCTTTCACAGGTCTCACTTAAAAAGTGCCAAAATACAAGCCCCTCAGAACAAAACAGGAACACTTTCCTGAAAAGCTCCTTCTATAAAATCCCTAGATCTGCTACGGTATCTACATCTGTCAACTCAATATTTGGGACAGAACCAGATCTATCAGTCAGCAGCCAAGAAAAGCCTTGCTCTGCCTCTCCACTGAGCACTCCCACTGCAAGAGGTGGTCCTAATACACTTTCCTAACTGTGGATTGTATCAAACATAATTTAAGAAAAAATACAACAAACTTCTCTTATTGCAAAGCAGGATATATTGTCTTTTGCTAGTGTTCACATACTTAGTCTGGATGATCAATTTGTCTCTGGTAGACCAGATTACAGATACTACTAAAAGAAAGGGAAAAAAGCCAGATATGGACAGAATAGCTTTTCCTATTCTTTGTTATATTAACTTCCACATATCCATTGTGATAGAAGTTTCTTAGTTGCCTATTGTCTATACAGGGCAATGAGGACTGTCCTCTATGATTTGGACACCGAAACAGATATATCTATATCTGCAGGCATCCCTGAGCCACTCCTGACAGGATTTATCCAAGCACAGAAACAAAAACTTGACCAGCTCTGAATGACTAACATGCAGAACTGGGCCAATATGAGAATGGCACATGGCAGAAGATTTCAGTGAGATAACTGTCCCAGGAACACCAGTCTCCAAAAGTTTGGATTTTGACACTTCTACAACACTTTTTGAATTTAGCAATTGCATGCCTTTGAGGGCTACCTGGCTGAAGCAAAACCACAATGCTGATACTAGCTAGGAAGCTCTCCACACTTTCTAAAAGCAATTCACCTGAATAGAGCAGACCTGTATTTCCTGTGGTGGGATAAGGGCTTCTTCCCAAAGGTGTCAAACCTAAGAATTCAAAGAAAGGAGGTTCCTAGGTCATGCTCTGTGGCACTGTGAGGCCAGAAGAAAGCTGATTGCTTAAAAAAGCAGTTAAGGACGAGATTTGAACAACAATTATTTTGTTTTTCTAGAAAACTTTAAGAGCATTATGCTACAGTAATTTTCATAGATTACCTCCACAGTAAGAGTCACCCATGGAAATCTGGGTTGTATGAATTAGTTGAACATGTGATAATTAAACTGGTGACTTTCCAAGAGCCAGTAGACAAAGCTGTTATTTCCTAGCTTCCTTTTGGGGGTACATCATCAATCACTTGATGCACATATTCATTTTGAAACCTGTTTAATCCCTGAGGATGAAAAGCTTTGCTTCAGCAGACTTCCTCAGTGAGGTAGACCTACCCAAAGATAGCAGTGCTAAGTCATAGTTGCTATGCTCAGAATATTTTTGCTACACTCTCTTTATCATATATTGCTTTAAGGATCATTTAAGTAGGTGGAAAAAACAGCTTTGCAAGAGATTACTCAGTTCATTATTTCCACATGAGAAAAAAAAAAAAGTTGACCAGCAGTTCATGAATTAATGACATAAATTGACTCATATTTGTTACACTACTTCCCTCTCTCATCTGCCAAGTGTAAGCCCACATCTTCTGGAATATACTGGGGTCAACCAGCAGCATGGCATTTCCATAAGTCTTCATTAGGAAGACACTGAGATGCTTCAGAAGTTTCAGGTTTTAAAGAACAGTCAGGCAATATGTGATGCCCTCATGAGATAGAGGCGATAAACAATTTAACCTCTTGTGGCCTTCCTATAAATTGGTGGAAAAGTGACAAGACTGTCCCTGGAATGCCTGAGTACAACAAAATCATGGTCAGCACTCTTAAATATCATCAAATGTAGCTTTTTTACTTCCAAAAGAAAAGAGCCTTTCATGAACGTAACTTGACCATGCTCAAAACAGCTGGTTACAAGTTGCAGAGGTATTTCTGAAAGAATATTGTACAAAGATTAACTGTTAGCACTACACTAAGAGACAAGACCTCCTTTAGGAATTAAGGGCTTGTGTCAATGTGTCAGGTTGTCTATATTCTTTTCAAAAAGAAACCAGAATCTGCAATGATTTTTTTCTGGAGACTGAGTAATACCAGCTTTCCACTGGGCTTCCCAGCAGCAGCTGGGAATTTACACAGACCTTTTCCCTGTCCCTCTCTGCCCCCCTAAATGTTCTCCCTGCTCCTTCTCTGGAGGAGACTCATAAGGTCAGGAAACATTTATATTGGAAATAATGTTCATTCAGCTTGTAATGCTGGCTGTTGATATTACCCCACTTTGTAAAAGCACAAAGAGGCACTTACAGAGTCAGGCGCAATTTATTTATACTGGCCTCATGCCACCTGCATGTTTCTGCAGAGAGGAGTCAGGGCAAAGTCCGTTTGAACTTTGCTCCTCACAAGGGATCCAGAGAGCAGAGGCCAACCTTTTCATCCCCCAAGAATTCCCATTCCAAGGCAGAAATGATCCATCTGCCATAACATGTAGTCATTTTCTCCATTTCTTCACCTTGCATCAGGTTACATCTTGACTGCTATACTCTGAAGAAGTTCTAAGAGTGGGAGAGAGTGAAGACAATGGTTGTTGAAGCCTATTATCTGCAACTGTTATGCACATGATCAATCACCCTGCTGTCCTCTGCTTCTCTGCTAACTGTGCCACCAACAGCTGCACCAGTACAGAAAGATCTGCATCAGTGGCTGGGAAGGGCAGCCCAGTGGCCTGAGCACAGCCACTCCCAACAGCTGCTCAGGACAGTCCATTTTATCTGCTTCAGCTAACACCACACTGACTGGCAGAGGACATACCTGTAATAGGTTATCTAAGGCAGAGAAAGACCTTGAATTTCAAAACACTTAATACAGGTTTCTGGTACCAGTGTTCCCTCTTTTTTTCTTTTTTTAAATTTAGAAGAATACCTTTAAAAAAACCCCGTGAAATAGACCACACATTTACACTAAAGCAAAGTAAAGGCACAAGAAAAAGAGGATATAAACCAACAATGAGTACACTTTGGAAAGTAAAAACCTTTAAACGTCCCAATCAGTCAAGGGAGCGTAAAGAGAGCCTTTAAACAGCATTAACCCACAAGGAAGGCTGGGAAGAAAAAACATTTTAAGACAGTGCAGAATGAATTAATGCAGGAGAATACCTGGCGCAATTGACTGCAACAATGCTAGACTACACCTGGTGACTCATGAAGCCTCTTTTGAACCTTTTGCCACAAGACACACACATGTTTATAGCCCCTTGCTCCCTGCATTCTGCCTTGCTCCACTCTGTTAGGGCCACAAGATGACATACCAGTGACTTTATAATTAATCTGTTTCTTTTAGGGAGTTCCAGCATGCTAGTACCTTGGGAAGAGAAAAAACAGATATATGAGAATACACATTCTTTCTCAAAAGCATCCATCCCTGGGTCTTCAAACTTTATGTTTTTCTTGCCCCCTGCAGCACATAAGGCCACTACAGAAAGGAACTGACCCGCCATTTTAGTAGAGATCTACAAAGGTTTTTTCTGGCTTCTCTGGTGACTGAATTGTTTTACAAGTGACTACACACAAGCCCAAGAGAGAGAATGGATCCAAGAAGCATTTCCCATGCCTGCAGGCAAGGTGCCACCTCTTCAGTATGCCTGACACACTTGGCATTGGTGTGGAGGGGAGGAGGTGTCCAAAACCTGGAATCACTGAATAGGCTCTGGAAACAGCTGGATTCAAGCTCTCCCACCCTGGGTGTCCCCCAGCACCTTCTTTTCCTCAGCCAGAGGGAGGTGGGCAGGCAGGAAGCCAGTGTGTGCTTCCTGCCCTGCCATCACCTGCTCCCAAACCTCACTGTTTCTCTCCTGATGATGAGAACAACATGGCAACCACATGCAGAATGGACATCTTAGAAAAACCAGTCAGCTGAAAGCCAGGAGAGCTTCCAGTCAAGACACTTAATAAGTACAGGAGGAGAAATGATTTTTAAAAAATATTTTTGGTTTTCTTGTCAGTTCCTCTCTCCTTGAAGGTGAAAGATGCCAGAAACTACAAGTAGGCCTGAAAGGGAAAGTACAACTGCAGAGATAATCTCCTTAAGAAGCATATATAGATGCCTGAGACAACTAAGAATTACACATTGTATCTGGTTGCTAAGTTAAAAAAAAAAAAAAAAAAATCAACCAACCCAAAATCTTAACATCTTCCTCAAAGTTGTGCATATATCAGGCCGGTCTGCACTTGGGAGCAGAAGATTCAGAAAATACTGTATCCTTGATTTCCTGGTGCTGACAGATCTGGCTACTGCCTCACATTAAACCACCCACCATAATGGATTTGTGAATCTTACCAGAAATAAAACATAAATATTCCAAGTGCAAAATTAAACCCAAACTCCATCTATACCTAAGTGACCTTTCTGTTTTACAGAACTACACTGTGATGCTGAACTTGATTCAAAATGGAGGAGGAAGCGTAAAACTTCATTATGAAACTCTCCATATATGTTATGCACAGATACATCAAAAAAGCTTTTACTTGTGAAGTATAATATGGAGATAAAATTCTCATCTCCCCACCATTCAGAAAAATTTTAATTCAACAAAACCTTAACTACAAATCTTAGCATACATCCTACAGAAATAATACAGTGCAGGTGTTCTTTAAACAAACAAACAACTAAGAAAAAAGTGGAGGTATTCATGCAAATTACACATGTATCCAAGCACACAAATTCATCAAAAAGTAAGAGAGACAATGAAGCTGCAGTTTTAAGATACAGCTTATTTCAGTAGCCCTTTCTAGCAGGTCACAGATACCATAATGACACCAAGAAGTGATTGCTGAGTAAGTGGCGGTGACAAAGTGACTCATTAATAGAATATAAGCTGGACTCTCTCAGTCTTCACAGACTGAGCAGGCTTATCAGAATAAACCCCAGTATTATGTTAGACGAACACCTTAAATCACAAGAATGTAAAAAGGCAGACTACGGAACAAGAAGGAGGAGGACAGGACAGAAATTAGGTTTTTACCTCTGGAATCCAAAGAGCACAGCTCACATGTGCCCACTTGGTCCCTGTCCTGGTAGCTTTCATGGCACCTCCTCTTTTGGGACAGAGGAGGCACTGAGGATGTATTCCTAGGACGCAGGTGCGACACAGCCAGCTCCCTTCAGGTACTTTTAAGATTCCATAGCAAGCCTTGGAGAAAAACAGATATTGGAATCGTTGTGCTGAAATGATTTCACACACAAGCATTCATATTCACACAGAGAAAAGCTTGCAAAAAGTAAAGGCACAATCTGGCCTTCACTTAATCATTCTGTGATTTCTTTACCTCAAAATGAGCCAAGTGATCCAAGAGAGAAACAACCTCAAAAGCAATCATTTTTACACCTGTTTATAAAACATATCCATTGTGATTGCACAACAGCACTGGTGTTATGAACCTTCACCTTTGCTTTTAGTGACTTTTAAATTTCTGAAGTACACAACATAGACTTCTCTTTAAATTAGCTTCTGTATCTAGTACTTTCTAAATTCACAATTTCCTACTGCTAAAAACTTCACATTCTAACATAATTCTATTTAGATGTGAAGAGATATGAGCTGTTTGACTGAAAATAATTTCCTGCAATGTTTGTGGTTACAATTCTGTGTATTTTTTTCTTTAAATATTTATATAATATTGCAACAAAAAGTAAAGGATATACTGAAATTATAAGATGCTGAGTTTTATACCTATTGCTATGGTTAAGTATTGCACTTAACCATATGGAAATTGAGATATTTCTTAAGTTTTGCTAGGTTTGAGAATTAAAAGAAAAAAAGGAAAATAAAGAGTTTGATTTTCAATTCAAATTCCTCATGGTTCTTAATGGAACCAATGATGGATCCTGCTGTACATACATATCCCCCCTGCCCGCCATGAAGCTGAGCGTATCTGAAATCACTGGATACCACCAAGGTCTAATTTCACTCAACCACTCCAAATAAAGGTTTGATCGAAAGGGTGGATATCACAGGAAATTTCATAATTTCTAACACTGTCTCTGGTAATGATAGCATTAAAAGACTCAAAAGAATGGGATCATTATTTGTAACCATTCTTTCAGATTAAATCGAGTATAAAATTCCCATACTTGCCTTCCCAGCCTTCTGATTATGAGATCTCAGTATTTATTATTAAACAATATCATAAAACACTGCACATTTTTGTCAGGCTTGTAGGGAGGGGGACTTCACTGAACTAAATGCGGCAAGACTATCTAACCTAAATGTTTTTTTGATGTGACAACTCCCGTAAAAGCTCAACAGGGGGAGCTGCAATCTAAATTTTTCAAGTTCTTTTCCTCCTCTGTGACACATTCCCAAACAGAATTCTGTTACTAGAGCAGAAGTGGCATTACATCTAAGATCATATCTAGGGTGTTGAAAATTGACTGAAACTATTTTCTAATTTAAACTGATAAGCAAAGGATGCCTAGACTACTAAAATAGTAGTTTTCACAATGTGTTTGAACCAGCACAACAGGGTACCATGAAGGAGAAATTTTCTCACACTCCTCCTCCCCTCCACCTCCAAACTGTGTGATGACAGACCTGAAGCTACTTGTTGAACCAAAACTGATCCAGATTAAAAATGAAACAAGTTGTTGTTATAGTTAGGATTAGCTGTAGCCCAGACATGCTCTCCCACTTTGTTTCAGGCAGATCCAGCACAGGGAAGAGTGAAGGGCAAGGAGGCAGTAGACCATCAACTCAAGCTCAGCTGTCAGAAGACAACCATGAGCCTTTGACTGCAAATCCATCATTACTCCTTAACAGGCACAAGCAAGGACTGAAGCAGGCAGCCCAGCTGCCAGCCATATTCCTGTCACTGGCCACATTCCTGCCAACTCAGGCTCACACAGCTGCTTCACACAGGGACTCAGATCAGGAAAGCAGCCGGGCTGGAAGCCAGCCCACTCTGAGCAGGGAGGTGACAGGTCCTTTTTCAGCCAGATATGTTTTCCAAATATTACTTGCAGTCAGTACAAAAATACATTTAAAAAAAAAAGAACCTTCTTGATCTCTTTTCAATTTATCGCAAAACTCCCTTCCAGAATAGGATGTACACAAACCACAGGATTCATATCCCTTTTCTGATTGTAAGGATATCTCTACCTGACTATGCTGAGCTTATGCAGTGTAAAGTCTTGGCTACACCTGAAACACTATGAACGTGAGCACCATTCAGACTGAGACCATGGTTTTTCAGGTGCTGATGCCTTCTGAAAAAGATCACTCTGTTAAAGTGCTTACATGTGGTTTCAGATGGCTAAATTTGGCTAATTAACTAGCCAGTAATGGAAAAAAAAATAGCTCTGAAACAAACGATCTTTAGATTTCTCACTAATAGGCAAGGCAGTATTTCCTGCCCTGTTTATCTTCAAAAGCAGGTTTAGTAACGGGGGAAAAATTGTTTACAGTCACAGAGGAAATACTTGCATGTCCCAAAAACACACTTTGCATTCCTGTTAGACTGTAGCTGTCCACTTATTAACTATGCTAGGCCACTTAATCTACTATAATTGTTAGAGTTCAGAAATTCACCTCAGTATCACACCACCCTTCATATGTGGAAAACTGCAAAGTCCTCCACTTAACATTTAATACCTGTTCAAATCCCACACCTGCCTGGGTAAACTTAGACCACAGGATAGTGTAAACATTTCTGCAGGCACTGACCTGATGGACACAAATATTACACTTGTCACAAAACACCATGTCATTCCCATCTTCGCTGTCCGGGGACCGGCACACATCACAGATGACATCCTCATCATATTCAATACCCAACCCTTCTTCAGTCTCGATGGCATGATTCATATTCTCATGACAGTGCCGCTCCAGCACTTCAATTGTCTTTTCCATCGTGTTTTCATCCAGGAGCCCACATCCTACAACACAGAAAGGGAAAGGCAATTAGGGGACAGTCAGATGCTTCTGACTGAGTCAGCGAAGCAGGAAGAGAAAAAAGACAACTTCTAGCAACTAATGCAGTAGACACAGCATCTAAAAATAAAATAGACCTTTCACTCACAGATGAATTACAATATTCTTTTATAAATACAAGTAGAACTACTACTTGAGTAGAAGTTTAAGTTGTACATAAACCACAAGGTTGCACCTTGAAGAAAATACTACAGCATAAAAGACGGCAGTTGCTGTAACTGCTAGCTGCTCCCATACAACCCTTCCTGCACCTCTATCATTCTACAAAACACTAATGAAATCCAAAAATCACACACTGTGCTCTTTTGAAGACTAATAGCCTAGTAAATAAAACTTACCAAGAATACTTCGTATCTTATAATGATACAGAAGTTGCACCACCCAGGACCTCTAAGTCCATTGTGATGGAGTGATCAAAGCATGATGATTATGAAAAGTGCTTTTATTTTTTCTGATTTTTTTTTTAAAAAAATAAAACAGTAGATTAATATACTGTTGCAATCCATACTATCTGTTCACTCAAACACTACACATGCTATATATACTCACCACTAATCAAACTTAGCATAAGCAGGACCACTTAGAAGTATTTGCTATGAGACTGTCCCTCAGCTTGCAGCTTCAGGACATGCACTGTGTAAGAAATCCTACGATGTTCACAGCTATAAGACATCTCCAAACTGCATCTTATCAAAATCCTTGGTCAAAAATTATCATGATGTTCACAGCTTACGATTTACTCAGGCCTTCAAATGCTGGGATATTCATGTAACATTAATTGCAGAGGCTAATATTTTAACTAAGCCTACTAATTGTGATTCCTTGTTACAAACAATAAACAGGGAGAGTTAGTGTTCTCTCCCATGCCCTAATACTTTCTCATTCCCTGAATTAAAAGAATTACAGAATCAATCAGGTGGGAAGGGTCCTACAGAGGACTTCAGCCTCTGCCCTGGCTCCAAAGAGAGTCAATAGTAAATCCAAAAAAAGCTGTTGTTCAAGAGATATGTCTAGTCAGATCTTGAAAATCTCCATGGATGTCCCCTTGAAAAGCTAACAGCTTTTGCCAACAGCATTCCTGTATGCCTGGGAAGCTTGTCCTTGCTTCTACTTCTTATACACATCCTTGGGCACTGGAGCTCAGTCATGAACTCCCTACTTCACCAAACCAGTCTCCCAACACATCTACTCGTTCTCCTGAATATATAAGTGGAACTTTCTTGTGCTTGGAGGACAACAGTGTCCTTAAAGTCCTGCTAGCTCTCTTCAGTAATTCCACTCTTCAGAGCTGCCTCCCAGATCCCACCCAGTTACCTAAGTAGAAATGTGCTGTCCTGAAGTCCAGGACCAGAAAAACTACTTCCTCTCCTCACTCCCCTCCGGATCTCAGTCACCACTATTTATTTCATAGCTGTTATAGACAATGCTGCCATTGATTATCACTTCCCTACAGGTCCTTCCTATTTTATTAACAGAAAATCCAGGAGATGCCAACCTGTCCTCCCTAAAGGACCTGCACTCACCCATGAAAGAATACTAGCCACACAGGCTATTCCACCACAATTCAGTTATTCCAGTGATAATTCCAGTATTATTTTCCATAGCTGACTCCTGCTCTTAGACCTCTATACCCACAATTTGCATGGAAAAAGAAAGTTTAGTTAGCTGATTTTAAATGGGCTAACATGTGTGAAACTTAATTACTCTTTTGAGAACCCAGCATGCAAGCTCCTCAGAACTCTGAATTTGTAGATATGTTCCAAGTTTAAGAAATGGAAACATCTGCTTTCCCTACATAAAATCTTTAACTTTTGAAGTCCTAAAATTAATTCCACCTGGTGTGGGCTTTTTCTCTCCTTCCTCAGTCTGCAGAAGTTGCAGATGATTTTCGTTGTGAAGAAATTTTCAGGCACAACAGGTAAAACATCAAACTTTAACAGATCAAGAAAGTAATTACTTCTTTAGCTCCTGTTTATCGTAGCATTTCCATGCAATTCTCATTCAGCAATCTTTAAGAGACCTTACATAGCAGACTACAACTCAGCAGAAATTAAGTGCAGCTTTTAAAATGAGAACATGTTGTGGAATTACCCATTTCCGTAAGCTCTTCATTTAGCTCCTGGAGCCAAAAGATGTCCATGTCATCCAAGTCATAGCGACACACAGATTCTGCTAGTTCCAAAATGTTGATGTAACCTGGTTCTGTGGGTTCTTGGCTGGAACAGTGGATGTATTTCCTGGGTCGTGTATACAGTACTTCTTTTACTTTTTCTGCTACAACCCTGTGAGTGAAAAGAAAAAAAAGAAATACAGCTTTTTAAGAGACATCCTTGAAAGACAAAATATTTGCTGTAAATGCAAAGAAAGCTGGTGTTTCACATATTTTAAACTAGCCAGTAGGTGTAGTCAGGCTAGGGAGATAGGATTCTGTAAATGTCATTTTTTCACCCAAAATGTTCCAAGGTTTACTACATATACATATAAAGAGTCCTTTTTCAAATGTAAGCCTGTGCATATGATTTTCAATTTAACAAATGCTACTAGTATGACAAAGCAGCTGTTTCTGAAACCCCCAGAAAGTATTATGCACAAAACCAATACAATCTTTGTCCTATATTCTTCCTAAATGATATAAGGTAATCTTGCCAACCCATCTCTTGAAAACACCAGCTTTTTCACGAAAGCTTAATTTACTCTACTGTAATGTCTGTGTGTTCTTGGGAAAAATCCTTGCTCTCCATTTGGGATACACAGTCTACCCTTATTTTGTAAATGACACCTTATCCACATTACAAATACATTATTTTTGTTATGCAAGAAACATTCTGATGCCAAGCAAAAATGTAAAGGGGAAGAGTCATCCAAGAAGCAAGGGAGAAAAAGATTTGTGTTCTCAACCTTTCAAGTATTTTCAGAGATAAAACTCAGTGTTTGATTAGCTTGATTTCGGAATGGAAAGAACAATCTTAACTAGATAAAGTTCAATCTTTCTCTGAATTCAATGCAAAAAGCCCTACATGTGGAAGGAAGCCAGAGAGATACAGAATGGAACAGTGCCATGCATGAGCAGCTCTACGTGCTTTCTGGAGCAGACCCTCCAAAGGACAAGAAAAAGATTAGAACTGTGGAAAATAAGGCAGCAAAGAAGGAGGAGGCAGCTTTCAAGATGTATCCCATGTAATTCTTACTGGACAATGTGGATTATCAGTGTTAGCACAAACAATGTCCTTCTGCCAGTCTTCATTCCCCTTCACCCTACTCATTTTTTCCTCTAACTCCCTTGTGAGCTTTTCTTTTCTCTGGTCCAGCCAAATCTATAGCAGTTTTTTCCTCTAATATAATACTGCTGGTATGAGATGCAATATATTTAATAACTTGGTACTGACAATAGCCTCAGTAGAAATTAAATTATGCTGGCTCAGCGCTTTCACTGGACAATTCATTTATCTTCGTCTTGAAGACCATGCTGGCAATAACCTTTCTTCATTGAAACACACTTTGTTTCCACCAAGGAAGGGTTGCAAGACTACAGTGCTATGTTTCCCTAGTCTAAACACAGTGTGAGACAACAGAAGATTCTTTATTTATCTCCAGAATCTGAGATCACTGAACTTCTATAATGTTAAGCAGCCAGCTGTGGTAAGAGAAGGTAGAAAGGGTTAAAACATGGAGAATAACCAAAATTAGGTTATATAAACAAATGAGTAATTTTGCCAGGTATCAGTGATTACTGCATGCCTAGTGCTCTATATCATCATGCTGTGTGGGGAAACCTTTCAAATAATATGCATAAGATATGGATTTATTTTTAATTTATTCAACTCCCCATACTCAAATAAAAAACAGCTTTTAATCCATAGCCGCATGTGACTGAGGGGAAAAAAAATCTTTTTACACTCACAATGTAGATACTGTAGCAGTGCGCAGACAGAATGAGATCTGGACTGAAATGTTTTCCAAATTGGCACTTGTGTGGTTTAAGAACATGTCTGAAGGCTGCTACACTGAAGATTTAAACATATCAAGAGAGAAAAGCTGACTGCACTTAGACAACTTGGTTTTGAGAGACCATCTTCTCTCAGTTGACATTTTGTGCACATGATCCACGTCTGATCACCAATACCTGAGAGAAGGCTGTGGAATAGTTTCCGGACTGGCTGGAACCTGAACCCCTTTCTCCCATTCTTGTTTCCACGTGTCTGCAAAGACGTAATACTCATCAGGGTTGACATGGTGAGAATCTGGTAGTTTCATGGCACTAATGAGATCCTTGCGGAACACCTGCAGGAAACACAGATTGAAAAGATGGATTTGAGAAAGAGTGTTGTGCTAAAGAATGTGGCAGGTATTTTTCTTAATCTACATTGAAACAAGGCATATACATTGATAATTTTTTTAAAGAGTACCAACACAAACAAGTCAATTTGAAGCTACCTAGATTATTGATTTTTAGTGCATTAGGGACAGTATGGTAAGAAGCTTACACACTAATTCAAAACCATGCTGCTGCCCAAAGGCTAATCAGAAGGAAGAAGGTTTTTACAGGTAACCAGAGAGAGGAGAAAGGAGTCCTGCATCTGATTCAAGACTCCTCCCCATATTTTCAATCACCTTATTGGCAGCCTGTAGGCTTTACCCTAATTTAGATACAACGTAGCATATCCTTTTCTTTCATTCAGTTGAGCTACTTTAAACTGTCATATACATCATGGGCTACACACAGTTGCCATGGCAAAACTGATGGATAGGCACTTGCTCATTTATTAAAACCATTTGAAGTTTTATTGGTTGGGATCTCTGAGATCGAAGACAAACAGCTGCCTTTGCTGGAACACAAGACCTGTGTTGCTCTGTGCCTAAGCAGTGATGGACAAAGTCCAGCCTCAGCATCTTTCAGGAATCCGATACAACGAAACTGCCCTCATACAAAGCAAACCACCAGCAACAAATCTCCAGCCATAACACTTAGCTCAAGAGAGTTAAGTTTTTACAAGCTTGTAAACATGATTATCAGTCATCCCAAAGCTTACTTAATGTCAATATCTGTCAACTACAGGTGCATACAATTTAAATAAATGGCTTATATATCCTCTGTGGGTTTTTTCCTCTACTGCTACACTACACCGGCTTAATGTTCAGTAAAGCAAAACAGTGACTGTGACTTGGTTTTAGGGAGACACTGCAACTAATTAACTGTATTACTGTAATGAGAAATCAAATCCTCAAAGGGCAATAAAATGAAATGGAAAATATCCCTGCAATAATTGTGACAGGTTTTAGTCTCTTCTTACTAATTCTGTTTTATAACCAGAAGAGTAATAAACTATCTCAGAGCCCAGCAGCTTTGTGTACCCTTTTCAATTTGACAGTACCAGACTGGTTATGCCTACTGCAAAAATTCTCAGCTGTCCTTGGAAATCATCAAGGAAACATTATTTTAAAAGGCTCGGTGCTAAAACAGGTATTGAAATAGCTGCTGGTGACCTGGAACATCAGCATTACTTCATTATGTTCTACAACTGCATCTCATATGGATGGCCAGGAGAGCAAGCTGACCAAGGGAACTCAAACCCGCAGACTCAAGGCTCTTATAGTTGCTATTAATGTGTTACCTGCCTTGGTTCAGAACAGACTGTTCTCACTGCTGCATTCTATATAAAACTCCTCAGGTACCTAACAGGCCTGTATTAAAATCTGAACGTCAAGAGTGAAAGCATTGAGACTGCAAGCATCCATTTTTTTTCAAGCACTATATGTACACACCAAAAATAAAATGTAAAATTATTTATGCCACTTAAAAGGCATTTTAGTTTTCTGTGTTACAGGTACAGAGCCAGGATTATGAGAAGCACTGACAGGGCACAATTACAAAGAACACCAGAAGGAAGAAGTCTGATGCAGGAGAAGTGCAATGACTGGTTTAATTACCAGAAAATATATTTCTCAAATCTTATCTCAGGTAAGTGCTTTACAAACTACCTTTTAAGCCACTGACAATACAAAAGTGAAGTACTTCATATCAAACCCACTATTTCTTAAACACTAGATGAAAAAGGCTATTAAAAGGCATCAGTATTCTAACTACATTGCTTAGCAGCAAATCTTCTGATCATCCATTATGTATGTGAACTGTATCTCTATTTTTAGAGCACAAACCCCCTGGAGCATGAACTTCAGGGTTTCTTTTGACTGTTGTAAGTACTGACCACATCATCACCATGCCACAATATTAAGTTCTCTGCTTCAGATTTCTACAATTTACAGTACAGATACCACTAAAGGTCAAAGATTTAACCAATAAAAAGGTAACTGTTGAAACCTTAAGGGATTCCAAAACTCAGCTAAGACTTCCTAAGAACTGCCTGTTCATACTTGTGATTAACAGTGCAGTTGAGGATTTCCTGCAGACATTTGGAATAATTACAGTCTTAAGCTCTCGTCATTCTTCATTTCTTCACACGTGGCAAAGCAGGGTCTTCCAACAGTAAAATACTCTCAGAGGGCAACGTATGAGAATACTCAGTCTGTATTTCCTTTGTTGTGGAAGTAAACCAAAACACCCAGGAGACCCAAGGAGAGTTTTCTGACAAACCGAGTAAATTCTACTTCAGCAGTCAGCCTCAAGGCTATGAACTAAGCCATCTGCACAAAGAGCAGCACACACGCCTTCAGGATTTAGATAACCAGCTTCTCCTCATGGCTGTTTCTTTTCCAGCATTTGAAAAACAATGCTGCTCCTTTACTAACTGTGTCCATAGAACAACAGCTAGTCTGCTCTACAGCACACACTCTCCCCTCTTGGCAAGGACCACCTTCACTTTCAGTTAGCCCATGAGGTGCAGCGGTCATGTTTCAATCACCCCAAAGTAGTTCCATTTTTTACCTTATATCAAGCACAACCCCTCAACTTTAACATCCCCTGTAATATCATACATATTGAAAATACCTGAAAAACGAGCATGCCAAGGCTAGGCTAATAAGGTATTCCCATCCAGAAACATCACTCCTCACAACCAGACTCAGCTGGTGCCGAGTGTCTTTAGCATATGACAGAGAAAGGCCTTGCAGAGCTGAGCTATAACCGAGTGCAGCTGCGTTACACACAGAAGTGGGAAACTCCCCACCACTCAGAGCATGCCACAGTAGTTACTGTGTGACAGTGGGATTTTTTTAAAATAATTTTTAGCAAGAGAGCATGAAGTACAAATGAGTTTTAGCCTTACCATGCAAGACTGCTTTGTCTGAACTTAAAATTTCATTTTACTGCCAGGAATTTTTAGCTTCAACCAAAAACAGTGCAGCACTTTGAGTGAATGGCATCAATGAAATGTGTCTGATTATGTCATCACTGTCTCATAACCTAACCTTTACTATTTCATTGAGAACTTCTATTACATATTTCATGCTTTAGAACTGGGGCTTAAATCTAGAACAGAAGACCTTGTTCTTTAGTCATGTAGTGGTTTTAAGCTCAGCTGGAAATGAAACACTACCCAGCTGCTCTCTCAACCCCTCCCGTCTTCCCCCCCAAACCTGGTGGAATGGGGAGGAGAATCGACATAAAACTTGTATGTTGAGATAAGAATAGTTTAATAATTGAAAATAAAGTAAAATACAATCATAATGGTAAATAATAGTAACAATCATGATAATAAAAAGGAAAAAACCCAAACAAGTAATGCACAATGCAGTTGCTCGCCATCCACTGACCCATGCCAGACCCTGCTTCCCAAATACAGACCAGTTCCCCTTCTGGGTAACTCCCCCAGTTTATATAACAATTCCATGGTGTGGAATATCCCTTTGGTCAGTTTGGGTCACCTCTCCCAGTTATGCTCCCTCCCAGTCTTTTTGGTTTTGTGGTTTGTTTTTGGGTTTTTTTTATTGCATACCTCTGCACTGACAGAGCATGAGACGTGTAAAAAAACCAAGTCCTTGATAAACGTGAATTACTAAATAACCATAGTATCAGTGTGTTATCAACACCATATTCATTCCAAATCCAAAACACAGCACTGCAACAGCTACTGAGAAGCAATTAACTCTACCCTAGCTGAAACCGGGACAGGTCAATATTAGTGTTTTGCTCTGCAGTAAACGTCTGCCTGGGTTTGCTGAGGAAATGAGAACTTCCTAACCAGTTCTGCAGACATACTGCCATCTATAAAGCCTTTAAAAGCTAAGTTCTACAAAAATTCTTGAGAAATATGGATGATCTGCTCTGCCAAAGCACTAACATACCAAGAAACAATGACATCAAAGATAAGATTCATATGCTTTATTTGTTTTTCAGACTTCTGAGTCCTATTTGGAACTTATGTTAGAAGAGTATGTCTGAGGAAAATGAACTTCTTAGAACTTATTTTAAAATGCTTCACCAAAAGCCATCTATGATTTGAACCCAAACTCCTTCTGGAAGCACTCTATGGAAATGCAATACATAATCTTCCTCACAGGACTCTGCTGTGCTTACTCTGAATAAATCAAGGCTCTGAAACAAAGAATACCATTTTGCATGAAGTATCCTTATCCATTAAGGACATCAGGGAGAATACAAGTAATGCTATGGAGAATTACAGTAGAATACTAGCATTGAAAACAGAATGGTCTTGACAATAAGATGGCCTTCTACAAACCCCATCTTTGATGAACAATTCAAACATCAGATCTGCACAGACTATCAGGCACCTTCTATTTATGATCACTGCAAATTTCAAACCACATTAAGAAAAAAATGAGTGAAATACCTTTTCCAATATCCCTCTGCAAGCTACTACTGAAGCTGACTAATGCTACTGCTCATTCACCATGTCTTGCCCAATGCATGTGTGAGGAAAAATAAATGGATTGTGTCATCTCTTAAAAATGAAAAGAAAACGGATACTACTTCTTGTGACACTCTCTGTACTTTCAGGTACTTTGATCAACCGCTTACAAACTCCCAACACCGGTAAGTCACTTGTCACAGGCATCTAGGCCAGGACTGGAAGCCACAGCTCCAAGGCTTAAGTAAATTCTGGGTTAACTGCTTTTGTTACAAACAAAGCCCACTTTATGCTGGATTGCATGTAATTGCTTCAGTCCTAAGACTTCCCCTGCATCCAGCAGAACTCAGCAACAGGCTTTTCAGTTCACACCTGTCACTTTAGGGATTCAGAAGACGCACTGCTCAGAAACACAAAGCTATGATTTTTTAAAAAGCAGGAGGGAACTACTAGGTCCTGTCTTCCCTGCAAAAGTATATTAAATCTTTCACACCAAACAGCATGGATGAGGGCCAGCATCCTCTCTAAGCAGAGAACAGCTAGCATCTTCCTGGATTTTGGTGTCATTCCCAACCCATCTCAAAGGCCAAGTTTGAAATTCCATTGTCAAACATTTGAGTTTCTATAAAGTGTAAATTATACAAGAGTTTTTTCCATCATATTGAGGGTCAAATCATCTTTTTTTATTCTCCTTTGACAGGATCTAGCAACTTTTATTCTCATAAGCATCCGCAAGCATTAAGGCTTACTCTATGGTAGCTTTCAAGTACAGGCCCTCAGCAAACATACTTACAAAGCAGCAGGTTTACACCTAAAATCACCTCATAAATAATAAAACAAAATTTTATTTGGTTTATCGCCATACAGTATCTCAGCATAGTTTATCTTTGTATGGATGTTTGACAGTATGTGCAAAAGACTGCCCATTTACAGGGGATGAAGCTCCAAGAACAGAATTTGGTGAGCTCATCCTGGAAAAATAGAATTTTTCTTGTTAATACATTGCAACCTGGGCATGAAGTTTCTGAACTAAGCTACCTTACAGAGAAGTGTAGAAACTTAAGGCAGGTTTGCTTTGGGTTTTGGTCGGTTGAGGGATTTTTGGCAGCAAAGTAAATAAAAGGCAACATAAATTTCAAATGGAAATGAAACTACAGTTCCAGGCACATATACCAACTGGACTGAAAAAATGTTAAAAATGCTGTGATAGACAGGAATATGTGTAGAATTAAATCTGTAGTTCTCAAACATCCACACAATTTGGACAAGCAAGGCTGTAAATCCTCATGTTAAAACTCCTACCCCCTAAAACTGTTTTAACAAATTATCCAGGACTCAAGCAAATGAAATACTGTATTTTCTTTTAAGTAGCCATGAATCTTCCTAGCCTCCTTTTACAAGCATGTATAGGAAAAGCCAGGAAATTGAATACTAAATCAACCCTACCTAACATGCTGTCTCTGACAGTATCTCATGAGCCAGAAGAATGTGCAAAAACACATCAAGTTTCCTTCTGGTTGCTAATCAGGCATAAGCTTTTGATTTTGGGATTAATCCTAACAATCAATTTTTAAAGTGGTATTAATTTATACAGATATTTTTAAAAAATCTGTACTTGCTATCATCTGTCCAATTCCTTTTTTAATCTTGTTTAATTCTCAGTCTCAACAACTTCCTGTAGCAGATGAGCTTCACAGCCTAACTGCATGAAAAGGATATCCTTTTAATTGCTACAGATTTTCTAACTTTTGGCCTCATTTTTCAGTGCTCCCGGCTGCCTTTCCTCTCCAGTTCTTCCAACACAAGGACAGGCAGGACTGAAGCACTCTAGCTCTGCTGTTTCCAAACCATTCATATATTACTGTTATGCCTGCTCATTCACTTCAAAGGTAAAATAGCTCAGCCTTTTCACAAGCAAGCTCTTCCACACCTTTCTGCATTTGGGTCACCTCTTCCTAAAGAGTTCAAACAGCCTGAGACAGTATCTCAAAGCAAAAAAAGATCATAAAAGTAACTGATGAGTTTGCACCTCCAACCTTACATATTTTTTTTAAATCAACTAATCCAAGCAGGCTAAAAAGTAGCTCATGGATAATGCATGTTTGCCAGAGGTCTTGAGCAGCCTGTACACGTGTCCCAGACAATTCAGAATTTTCTAAGGTAAGCATGCACATAAAAGTGACAGTCTCTATTACACATGGTACACGTAAAGCAATATGGTTTAACCACATTGCCCATTCATTCACAAAACAAAATCAAGCACTTTCACACTGCAAAAAGAGTCAATTTTCTGCCAAGAGTCTAGTCTTACAGCGTGCTTCTCAGGATCAAGACCTATGATTTATGTGGCAGTTAAATGCCACTAAATAGAGTTTCACGTACCCAAGTAATGAATGCAGACCATTTACTTTTGGAAGACAAGCTGCATTTCACATGATAATACAGCTGTCACAATCAGAAATGAGAGATTAAAAACTACTCTTGCTATGAGATTCAAACCCTATTTGCAAAGAGAGGTAAAATACCGCCATGTTATATAGGAAGGGTTTTAAAAAAAAGCAAAATGCTACTTAACTTATTTGCAGTTTCAAGAGGGAGACAGGATTGAAAAAAAATATACATAAACTTGAGTGTCATAAAGATCTCTTAGGCTCTTTTGTAACCCCACTAGCATAAGGCAAAAGAAATGGTCAGTCATTCAGGACAGTCCAGCTAATGGGTTTTCCCTGCAAAAATGATTCCCACTACTCTATCATTTTCTGCTGCAGCTTTCATGGAGACAGGAAACTGCCAAGTACAGGCTTCATGCTGAGCCAGACATCCAAATGCCTCCTACCCTGCTGCTCCCACACAGCCTACTGCTGAGGCGTGCAAGTCCCTCCTATCTACGTTTAAATTCACTGAGGGGCAACACCACAAACGATATGTGGCCAACATCATCATAAAAGTCTCCAAACCAGCTATGACTTTGTATTACTGGTGTGCCTCTAGCCTCAACACAGCTAATTTATTCAAAGTAAATGCTAAAGCTAATTGGATAACAGAATTTTTAAGTCACCATTTCAGTAGTTTGTGATAGATTATAATCCAGAAGGGGAGCAGCAAGAGAGAGACACAGCCTTGCTTTTGACATTACATACAGAAGCACCACGGTCTGAAGAAGCATCATTACAGGCTTCCCTTGTTCTCAACTTCTCCTCCAAGAGGAGACCGGAGTAAGTTGAAACCAGGTCCAAGCCAGTAACATCCCTTCTGGATTATACAGGCTCTGGAGATGGGCTTGGACATTTGCACCGTAACACAACCCCTCTTGGCCGGACAGTAACACCAGATGACCTCACTCCACTGAGGCCATTCCCAATCCCACCTGGATTTTAAAGCATCTGGAAGGCAATTCAAGGCAGAACAGTCCTCAGATGCAGCCACTCATCACTTTGTACAGGCAACCTCAGAGGACACTGGCGTATTTAGATAAGTCCTGAACAGGCACATACACTCACTACTTGCTTGTTGGAGTACCAAACCCAAGCTTTTATTTCGAGAGAACCCAGGTACTCAGGTTGGGCTGGTGATGGTAGAGGAAGGGGAAGAAAGCCTATGTATTCACATGCAATTTATTTGAAAAAGCAAGGCTTACTGGTTTGAAAGAAAAATCAATGTATGAAGACCATGAACGAAAATATTCCCAAACAGCTATTTATAGCTTTGACCTTCTAGATTTTCTGCATCACTAACTCAAGAAACAGCCTGCTGCCTGGCAAGAAGAGGTGAATGAAAGGAGAGAAATGCCAACTTGTTACAGAGAGGCCTTGCTAAAGAGATGCAGTCAGCCTGAAAATTTAAATTTCTAATAGATATTAGACAATTACTACTACAAAAAGCTTGTGAGATTACAACCTGATTTTTGGAAGGGTGTGTAGTGGGGTCCCTTTTCAGTATTTGCTTTGCACCCTTGTCACCACTTGATGCATAAATAATCAATTCCAGTGCTCTGCTGACAAAAGCATTTCATATAATACACTTCCCAGCATATGCTTTTCAAAGGGTTGGAGGGAGTGCTTGCTTTTAGCAGAAGAAAAGGAAAAACAAAGAATAGCCAGAAGTCTCACATACAAGAGGTACAGCTTACTACTGTCACCTTCCCTTCCATTCCCTTTCCAGGAGAACTTACTTTGTTTCAGGGATCTTTTAAATATTGTACTCAGGAGACTCTTTCCAAAGACGATATATTCTAAAGTTTGGGATTTCTTTCCTTCCTTTTTTTTTTCTTCTCCCCCCCGCACCCAGAGGGGAATCTTAAATCAAATATGACAAAGAGATTCCAGTATTAGTAGAAGGATTACATTATGAAATTTCTTAAATTTCAAGTGTATATTCCAGATTTTGTTCTTCAAAATTTTATATTTTCAAGCATTAAAGGAATCAAGATTTTGCCTTGGAATTGGTAGAAAGCAGTAAAGAACATCTCAAAAGCAGGAAGTGAAAACACTGCTCGTTTTAATTCCTAGAAGTTATGTCAACAGAACACTTGTATGCTACATAACTGGACCACATCTTCATAATTATTGTTTTAATACACATATGCACATAGAGACAGAATGCAGTAAACTCAAAGAAGGCTGTAATAGGGCAATCCCTAAAGTGAAGAAATACAAGAAGGAAACTGGATGGCTGGGCAGAAAGAAGGGATTGGGAAGGGACTAGCACTGAGGTGTGTATGTGAAACAGCAACAAGCCTGGCACTGTATGTGCTTCAGCTCCCATTTGCACAGCTTGACTGGTAACAAGGCTGCTGCCTAGGCACACATGAGCAATACTTACAAGACCTCAGTAGCCACAAGCTGTTTTAAGATTAAAATTCTTACAGAACCATAATCCTCATAACAACATTTTAAAGGCAAAAAGCTTAGTGGGCTTTTCTTAACCTTCTTGGCGGCTGCAAATAAAACACTATGTAGCTAGTTCTAGCCAATTTTATTTTTTAGACCTTTTTCAGCATTTTCTTTTAGAAATAAGTGAGTTTTCTTGAACTGATTTGCAGTAACAATTAAGCTTCCAAAGGAATGACACATTCTGTATAATTTACCTTGTTGTTACCAAACCAAACCCATCTAGTTAGCAGCATTTAGAAAAGAAGCATGAAGTATGTTTGCTGAATAGCTTAAGCTCTAGAGCACAATCTACGTATTTCACACAGCCTTGCACAGCAGTAACCACTCAGGTAAAAAGCTACCAGTATAGTACACAAAATAACTTCTGGGACATAACTTTAAATTCTATAGAAATAAAGTGGGTTTTGTCAGTCTTTTTCCAGCAGTGATACTAAAATTCTGAGGGACTCATTCAGAGGCGGTGTGATAAGTAAGGGGAATTAGCTACAAGAAATATTTCTCCTGTTTGCAGTTAGTATCTGACTTCAGCCCTTAAGAAAGCAAGCATAAAATCTGGAGAAGGCAGTCAACAAATATTCCAGTTAAGAGGGGCTACTCATCGAATGGTTGGCAGGATGGCTTTGGGCACTGGATTGTGCATGAATGCCAATTTATTAAATGGGTCAATACAGGTCCAGTGACAGCAGTGACAGGTATTGAAGTTCTAACAGGTGGAGACGGCAGAGTAAAAAAAAAAGCTTTGTTGACAGTAAAAAGCCAAGAGTAACAAAGTAGCAGAGCAAACACTGCATATACACATCCTACCCACTTAAGTGTCCAACTGCTTCATCCTAAAGCAGAAAGACAGTATCCTTCCCAAACACACATATGAACCATTTTCTGTGCTATACTCTCGAATCATAAGACCACACCAGCTTTTGCCAATTTCAAAATGATATTAAAATTTCAGAGAAAGAATGGACTACATGTTACGGTCTGCAAATGTCGTAAAACATTTTGGTGCATCAAACACCAGAGTTCCTGTAATACTCTCAGTGGGGAAAACGCGGGTTCACAGAATTTGACAGGTGGCAAAAGGACTCACCAGCATTAGATTCATAGCTCACTACTTCAAGGCTTAGAAACATGAAAATTACATGACAGAGAACTACCAGTGACCAACCCAGTTCTTACCTCAGCAGGCTTCTTTTGTTCATTTGCTGGTGTTTTTGACTTGCTCCTGTATTTAGAACAAGAAGAAAAGGAAGTGGAAGGACCTGTTAAAAAGAAAAATCAAAAAGGATCATTATAGCTCAGTTCAATTCATTTAATTTTTCCAGTAAAACACAAGTCGCTCTAATCTCTTGAATTATAATTTTTGACAAGATGTGGGCAAAAAAACAACCTGTTAGGCAGTCTGTAGGCTTAATTTCAGCTCCTCCTGTTCCACTTGTTCTTTATAAAACCACAGCACACCAAGTTTATGGGTACATTCTGCTCTGCCCAACACAAGCATGAGTAAACAGAAACAAGCAGACAGACTGCTTTCCTTCATTTAGTTCCCTTCTAACAAAGTGGAAGGAAGAGTAAAACAGTTTGAAAATGCTCAAAAAAAAAAACTCCTGAAGAACAAAGCAATGATATTAAAATGTGCTGATGAGAGATGCAAAAAGCCCATAGTGTGATATGTTAGATGTTTCTGGCAAAATGTTATTTCAGCAGAGGATACGTCAATGACTTGCAGTGAATATGACAATGAATCATTAGTGTGTATAGAGCTATTAGGTAGGCACAGGTTTATAAGAAACAAACAATACCCTGCCACACAGGTTTGTTCTGGTTTGGTTTTTTTGCAGATAAAATGGGAAGATATTCAGGAAGATGTCTGCCAAGGAACACTTAAAATGTAACTTTATTAAATTATTTAACAGACCAAAGTGGAGTAGATCAAGAATCAGTATGAGATAACATAACAACCAACATACTGATTATAATTCTAACACATCAATGCTCAAATAACTTGCCACCCCCAACTATTCTAACGTTGAAGTTCTGGACAACATGAGACAACAGGATGCTTTTTAAAAAAGTAATCACAGAATAGAACCCTGGGCAGTAAAATTTCTCTTGATTTACAAATTTTTTCTTGCCAACTATGAATGAGAAAGATGGTACAAGTTTCTCTTGAAATTTTAAGTATACTCAAAACTCCCCTTATAACATCCTTTGCCTTATTTTCCTTCTGTAACATGATTCAGAACACCAAAGACCACAAATGCAAAAAGAAATCAATCAAGAACCATTTTTTTTGAAATTTTAAGAGGTGAAATGGTTTGCCCTCAAACCACAGAAGGAAACCACAAGGGGGTGATATACCAAAGAAAAACTAGCAGGAACTACTTACTCTCATTGTCTGAACTGTCACTGGTGCTTAGATGCCTGTGGCGTTTCATCCTGACGCATCCTAAAGAGAAAAAAAAAAGTTGATGGCAACCGTTCTACCAGAAAATCACCGGCTGCTGGCTGACACCAAGTTCTTCACTCTAAAGGCAAAGCTCCTCTGAAGAAGTCTCAGGCACAGAAATAATCCCAGTTCAGTCACTATGTTTTATTTCTGCAAGCAACTATTAGGTCACAGTATTATTTGTGAAACTGAGCACCCTCATAACTAGCATGCCTCTGCTGGGCAGAGCTTGCTTTTAATTTTGCAGAAAGAAGTGCAACCTGCCAGCTGATTCCCGGCAGGGCATGAGCGGTGCACTGCTCGACTCAATGTCCCATCTGTTCAGCTGGAGGAAGAGTTGCCATGGTGGCAGTAGCTAGCTGAGAGACGGGTGGAGGCCAGGAAATAAGGTGGATGCACAGCAAGGCAAGGATTTAGAAATATAACACACCTTAAAAAAACCTAAACAAAAAAAAAAAATCACAAAGAAACCCTAAGGCATCCATGCAAAAGCAAAAGGCAGATTTTAAATAGCGACAATCACAGTAAGTAGTGACTGATGCCATTTAAGTCATCTGATCACCATTTATTTCACAAGAAATGTGGTTTCCAGAAGTTTGATAAGTGATCAAGAGTATCACTGAGAAATACTTCAGTGGCAATGCACCACTTGCATTAAAAAAAGTACTGAACTTTTTGAAATTCATTTTTGACCATGTAATGCTACAGAGAGAGGGAAAGAAGAAATTTCTGCACCTCTGCTTAAAAGAAAAATCAAAACAGTTATCAGCTACATACTCTAAACAAGTGCCAAGAAAAATCTATATACATTCTTATTAGTCCTGCCACTCTAAAATATTCAATGTTACATTTGTTAAATAAGGTTCAATAACAGTTTACAATTAATAGCAGTAAATAAAAATCACTCCTATGTTTGTAATGGACAATGAGAAAATCAATAGAGAAAAGAAGCAAAAAGTAATTCTGCAGGAATATGCAAGAACTCTATTTTTTTGTTTGTTTTTAAGCAGAAGATATGCACAAGTAGGTTACAGATAGCTGAAATGTCTGCAGTACTCTTAAGTGCCAGTTGGCTACACCTGAAATATAAGCAGCTTCATTGCTTAAACATAACCACATGCCATAAAAAAGCAACACAGTTAAATATCCCATTGGATAAGCACTCCACATTAGTTACTGTACAATGGGTCTTGAGATTATCCAAATACCACGGGATGAACAAGATTTCCAGATAAGAGAAGCCTGCCCAAAGGCTTTGAAGAGATTGAAATTGAATTGTTTGCAGCACAAATGTTTAATTTAGTGGAAAATTTCAGCAGTCTTTGTATTTAAGAGAGTGAGTTTACTGAATCTAAATGCAGTGATCACTCGAAGTTTAAATCAATCCTTTCAATCTGTTATAAAAGAAGACATTGTCCACACTCCTGAAAGCTGACAAAAGAAGCAATGCTTCCTATTTTCAAGAAAGCAGATACAGAACTTCTGAGTCAGGTATTTAACCTGGGGGGGGAAGACAGAAAGACACAGGACAAAGGTCATTTGCATCATGACTTAAGCAAGGTATAAAATTCCATTCCATAACAAATCATTTCACATTAATTCACCTTCTCACAGCTTAGGCACCATAGGGGATACAAGGCAGCCTGCTGTATGTGCAGACCAGTGTTCAAGAAAAGAGCAACATCAAGAATTAAATACCCAAAACACCACAGAGCTTTGTTTCCAGCGAGCAATGTAAGGTTGCTTGTACAGATGAAGAAACTTCCATGAAGCTCTTGGACAAAAGCTGTTTGACAGGTAGAGGCACTGGGGTCAGAAGGACTTGTCTTTGTACATGTTTTGGAGACACCAGACTTGAAGTTTGCTGCAGGGTAATGAAGGCAGGTCTAGAAGACTACTTTCATATTGCCAACTTGCAAAGTTTAAAGGCATGGATTTTAATCAAGAGCAAATAAAATTGTACTGCCTGTTTGAGAGCTTGCACTCCAGGCCAAACCCAGCAACCTGGAACATGCAACTCTCCCTAAAAAAAGCAGGTTCTGCTCATGACAACTTATCTGCTGGCAGGCTTCATTTCCAAACAACCTGGCTTAAAGGCCATCAGGTACAAGACCTTGGGAAACGACAAAAAGAAGCATGTAGGTGAGCCAAGAGGTATTCCCCGCTTCCTATCAAGAAACGTAAGTGCTTGCTGCTTGCTTTGGTTTTATGTTCAGGTGAATTTCTGAGCAATTGTTAAAAGGTGCTGAAAGCTTATGGCAGGCGATTCCCATCTCTTAGAGTCTATATAAACATGCAGCAATAAAACCTTTTCACTCTGTACTAAGGACAGCTATCTGCAGAGCATAACATGAGCATTCAATTAAAATAGGGTCAAACATGAGGCTGAGAGAGCCAACTACAGGACAGAACACCCAGGAAGCCTGGACTTCTGCCTGGGCAACTGAGAAAGAAGAGCAGAGATGCCTACACTTTAAAAGACAGCTTACACAGAAATGGCAAGTGTAACAAAAACTTCAGAACAGAAAGCACACCTCTGCCAACAACTCCATGTTAATGGAAAAACAAATAAACAAACAAAAACTAAACAAAAGTAACAAGCTGTTATTTGAGAACTGGATTTGTAGCAGCTTGGACAAGAGATTTACACCTCCATGATAGCAGACAGAAACAGAAAAAGTAGTCACTGAGGGCAAAAAGCCCTGAATAGTAACAGTACTGGATTCCTGCCTGATTTTTTTCAGCAACTATTCACATCAACACTGAATAAAAATCCAGAGTAACAACAAATTACAGGTGTGCTGTGTTTGGTAAGACAGTGACACTTAAATAAAGTGCCTAACAGGCTACAAGTTCACCCTGTGTCCCCACGCGATGCAGGAGGACCCAGAGCCTCAGCACCATTCAGCAGAGACCACCTCTACAGGGGATTTCACTCTTCTTTTTAACAGAGAATCCCTTTGCTGTACCCTCATGTACACTGGGACTGCCACGCAACTTCCAGCTCACTTCCACCCTAAAGCATGAGAACTCATCAGAAAGGCTCACTGATATAATGATGCTTCCATTCCCTAGACACTAGAGAGGGATCCCAAAGTAACAACCATTCAATGGGAAAGCTCCTGCCTCCCTTCAGCTGCCTTTGAAGCACAAAGAATCAGAAGCTGCTCAGTTCACAAAAACAGGAGACACACACACACCACCCCCCCAAAGTGGAAATTGATGTCAATCCTTCCCAGCTTCAGTCCAAAATCCCCAAAACAGACTGGCATCCTTCAGTTTCTCCAGGCATTTTGCAAGTGTGCATGCTGAACTTCTTGTTTGAATAGACTTAAAGTTTTAAGACTTAAATTTTCTAGTAGTTCCAATGTACAAGCTAAGAAAACCAGAGAGTGTAAAGGAATTCAAGACTGAAATGCTGTTGCATAGCAAAAGAGATGTGGCTCTGCCCCCCTCAAAATGGCAGGAGAAAATCCTTATTTCTCAGTCACTGGATCATGATTCTCACCGCCTTAGAAAGTAAGTAGGGGTGCTTTGGCTATGGACTTGAAGAGTGCACAGGCCTTATAAGCAAACACAGATTACCTCAAAAACGATCATTAAAAATAAAAACGTAATATACTGTTTTCCCTCCCTCTTTTTCTTTTTTTTTTAATCCACAGAGGGACTAACGTCTTATCAATCACTTGTATGACAACATATACCAATTCTAAGGATGCCCATCTTCAGGGATCTTCTAAATAAAAACTGAAATACGGAAGCGGCATTAAGAAATCATCATCTCACAAGGCAAAAGATGTTCAACTCTCCAGGCAATTACTGCAAGGAAACATTTGCTGGCATCATTTTAATATGAATTACTAGAGTTATTCCTAAACTTGAACCATACTCCACACCTGTTGCACTTCTGACTTGCCAAGCCATGGCTGCACACTTATGCCCAATCTGCTTGCAACAGCTTAAGACATGAACTGCAACTTTAAGAAAAGAGAAATCAGCCTCATTCCCTGCTGTCACCTTAACGACTGAACACAGGTCAAGATGCCCTGAATGCTTTTGTGTGTTTAAGCAGAAAACAACCCAAGGAAAACCTCAGCCACAGACAGCAACACTGAGCTGCCAGCTTTCCCTGGCTTCCAGAAGGCTACTGTACATATTGGGAATTCTGCCCTGGAGACAGAACCATTGCTCGTATCCAACATATCACTGCACTTTCAAGGAAAGCCAAGAAAAAGCCACCCTGCACTCACCTGGCTGAAATTAAAACGTGGATCTCAAGCTAAGAGGAATCAACACCTCAGCCGGCATATGCAAGAATCTTAAGATGGTAACACTGATATTTCCAAAAATCTAAGGGATATGCTTCATAATTAATAACTTCTAAGTTTTGTTTGCTCCTTTTTGCTTATTCACAAGTATCTGCACTGGTAAAGTGAACAAGAAGCAGCCACTTGCCTGTATCACCACTCTCTCCTGATCCTGAGGAAAATCACTGTTGCACCGACTTAAGGCACTTCCCACTTTTGAAAAGCTAGTTACCATGGATTACTCAAAAAAGTCACTCAAGCAGCGCATGTAAGTAGCAGACAGGTAACAAAATTTCAGAGCCTTATCCAAAACAAAAACTCATTTCAAATACCTGCAGAAACAAGATAAACAAGTATTTTTTCATTTTCAATTTGCATCAGAATAAACAACTAAATTTACCAAATAAACTATTACATTTAGCCTCTTTTTCTAATGCATTCCTCTGGATAGTTCATCAGTAACAGCAGACACAAGGATGACATATCACAGAGTCTGAATTTGTACAGCGTATTAGGCAAGACATCAATGACAAGCACACAAAATGAATCCTTAAAGCCAGCCAAGATTTCTGAACAAAACATTATCTCCAAGGAAAAGCAGTTCTTCCTGGCTTCAGTTTGTTGCAGACAAAGGTTAAACATATCCATACACTATTCAGTACCTGTAAGGACCTATAGAGATGGAAAAAACAGAACCAGAAAATTCAAGAAACTGTTAAGCAAATATATCCTAGATCTGCAAGATTTTACTTCTTCACATCTTAAAATAGCCTGACAAAAATGGAATTGGCCACAACACTATGGAAATTTTCAAGTGGGACAAAAAGTAAGCTACTTTATTTTATTAAAAAGAAAAGCAGCATCTATGAATGAAAACCAAATTACAAGCTACATGCAAATTTCAGATTAAAATTCTGTACTTACATTTTTACAATATGGCTTGTCTACAAAAAAAAGAGGCAGAGGCAGTAGGTAGCAATTTCCAAGTCTCCAAAATGTGGTTTATGTAACTGTTAAATTTAGATTAGGAAGCAAATTATCTTGAAAGGTCTCCAGGAAATGTAGTACAGTAAAACCATTAAAATAGGTCAGATTTCATAGTCAACTGCCAGGGAAATTACAAAATATGAATAGAGTTAATACAACCTTTCAAATAACTAGAAGAAGAGAGATCATTCGTGTTTGGGTTTTTTATTATTATTTTTTAATATCCTATCCAATCTCACAAAAAGGCTATATAAACTGGGAAAAATACTCACTTAGAACCTGGTTTAGCAATATTTGCTACACTGAAAAGGTTTGAAAGGTTAAACAATTCACAGTAGAGGATGTTCAGCAAACAAAGTAACAATCTTAACAATTCAGTGATTGCTTTTTTATTTCACTCTAACCAGAAAATTCTTTAAAATTTCTAGTGTACTCCTACTCTACTCAAGAAGCCCATAATAGAGTGACCACATCTATCCTAGTCTCCCCTAACTCCCAAAATAAAATAATGTATTATTTTCCAAAGACTGTTCAGGGCCTACCACAAAATAAAATTTTTCTTGCTACTGTTTCATACTAAGTCTTGATTAACATAATGATCTGTAATTCATCAAAGGAGGAATGCACCAGTTTTTAGAAGCAGCAGTACTAACAACAGCCAATGCCTTTGTCATTAGGCAATAAGTAATTGTAGCAAGCAAGAAGTGCACATTACAGAAATCTGGCTAATAATGTGGATCTATATGAAATGCAGTAGCAACAAGACATAGTCCCAAGCTCTGTCTTTCTTGTATGTTACCTCTTTATATAAAACAATTTGACACCTGCCTCAAAGGTACTGTAGGTTTAAAAATGAGAAGAAAAAAAGAAGTCCAAAATATCATATTCCAACATGACTTATTCCCTGAAATTGTTAAATTCTGGACTGAAGTCATCTTGTAGATCATAAAACTAGGATGAAGAAACCCCAAATATAATCAAACACATTCATTCATTTGTGGATTATGGGCCAAAAGGGAACCCTTACCTCATTTCGTGTGCCCTTCTACCATGATGATCCATCGTTCAGTCTAGTGCAAAGTACTTAATGACCATCACTTTGCCTTCCAAGTATAAAAAGAGGGTAAGTGATGCTACTTACATTTATAACATGCTTTGATGACACGATAAAATACAGCACACCCCAAGTACCTTTCCTACGTTGAAAACAGAAGTACAGTTTTAATTTCTGGTACCACATCCATGCATTGACTCACTGTGAGGGCAGGGGAGATTTACACCAGAGGCCTTCTAAATTGCCTCACACCAAGCAGCTTGTTAAAAACCAGAAATCCTCAGAAGAACAAGTCACCAGCAACACGTGCAGTGCCACCATTACCTCAACAGAAACTCTCCAAGAGGCTACAAAGAAATTAAACTGCACTGTCTCCCCAGTGCTTTCCTGACACCCAGCAGTGACTGAACAGCCTTATTTTCATCTTTGAGGCAAGCTACACATGTTGGCTTGTACACAGAGCAGCCAGGTGGGCCAGGCTGACACAGAAATATTTCTGTCCATTAAACACACAGTTTTAGTATTAGCATCCTGAAGATGCTACTAATCTGGGCAGAGTCAATTAAAACAAAAATAAACAACAGACTGTTGTTAATTCAAGCAAATAACACCACTGTGTATGCAGTTCTGAGCTCCTCTCTGCTACAGTCCTCATTATCAATTTTCTGCTCCTGAACACAACACCGGTTTTATACCAGCTGTTTATCAACAGGACTATTGTTTTCCTAAAACAGCAGCAGAGATTTGGACACGCAAAATTATTTCCTTCTAAACACCATATTGTGTTTGAATGGAAGTCTGCTTTTAATATAAAATAAAAAAAGGAAGAAAAAAATCACTTCCTTCCCTAGAACCACAACCAGTCTGGTGCTGCCTGGCAGTGCCACGCTTACACTCATGAAGTGTCTGGGTGGCTGCAGCCCAGTGAACACTCCTCACACCCACCTCCCAGCTCCTCTACCCTCCTCCTGGCATCACTCCCAAGGCAGAGAAAAGGCTAAAACGAGGGTACATCCCTCAGGAAAGGGAGTCATGGCCCTCAGCAGAGTACTGTGCCTGCCCTCCCCAGACAGGTTCATCTCATTGTTAGGTAGGTCCCCCTCTGGGGGAGCAAAGAAGTCCCCAGCGTGATGAAACGAGGAACAAGTTCCCAACGGGAAAGTCACAGTGATATCAAACACACAAGCACCACCATCTGCTGAGGTGGCCAGCAGGACACTGTCAACAGAGGAAAGCCACTACAGCTCTCACTTCCTCAGGTCAGCATCATACAAAGTGTCTCCTGTCAGGCTGCTGGAAACAACACAGCAGCTAATTGATCCCTGAAGGAAACGCCCAGGCGGCAGGGCCAGCTCACATACAGCTCTCTAAGGGCACTTGGCGCCAAGTGCCATGGAAAGCACCTACCCCAGTTACTCATACTCGGGAAAATCATCCGCTCAGAAGAGCCCTCAGCTGGGGAGACACAGTTACTGATCATGTGCTGTCTGTTTTACAGGGCTTCCTCAGAAGAAAACTCATACCTGACTTAACACTAAGACATTCAAGAACTAAGGGACACAAGAAGAAAAGAAAACCCCACAAGCTCACTTACTAAATGAAGCTAAGGACAATGTCTGCTTTGAAGAAAGACTGATGTGGATGCACTGCTACTAGAAATGGACCAGTACAGGTGCTAAGCAGGGCAAACAAGGGGCTGGCTGCCCAGGGGGTTCGACACCCGAAGACAGCCACGTGCCCTGTATCTGCAAGGAGACTGCAGTCACGGGCACGCCAAGCACTGGAGAGAGATAGGAGCAGCACACACTTCACCTATATGACTGAGCAGAAAAACCTCTGAGCGCTTAGCTGGGCTTTCTATTTTAAGAACTGGTATGATTCACGTTACCTTGGCTCTAAGTGTTTTTCAGTCTTCACCGTATCTACCCTCATGATAAGCTCATATTAAGCAAGCACTGAAAGCCCTGACATTTCAGAGCTGCAGAGCAGCCATACATCACACCAGGAGCCTCTGGCATCAGCAGGCAGCTGCATCCAGGTCTCTCAAGCGCATATTCTGCGACCTTGCCACTCACTGCCCTTCTTGCTGATGCACATGTGGAAACAAACAGAAAAAAAATCAGAAAAATCCCTCTGACACACTAAGTCACTAAGTATTGTCCTGCTGTCGCACAGTGACGAAACTGCAGGGAGGGGGGAGATGAAACTGCAGGGAGGGGGGGAGATGAGGACAAAAAAAACCAAACCACAGCAGTGTCACTACTTAATTGAAAATTAAGCAATAACCAGTATTAGACTAGTTTGAGTGAAGCCCCACTTTGCCCCATCTGCCTGATTCTGCCAGCAGTTGCTCACTTGCATCTTTCTCTGTTCTTCAGCTGTATTAATGCATGCTTTCATTACAAAATACACGTGCAGGAACTAGTATTGCAGCTAGGATCACAGGCAGGAAATATTATCAAAGAAGGAAGGATCTAGAAATGTATGAGCTATTTGAGATTACGAAAAACAACTTTTCTATTAATAGCATACGCAAAAGTTCTCATATCCTACAAAACACTTGCTTAAAATAATAATTTAGTTTTTTGGTACTTGCTAATAAATATATTAAAAGTAGGTTTCACTGCTCTTGCTTTGTTCTTTCCAAATCTCATATAAAAGAATCAACAACAGCAACCTGTATTAAATATTTTATCTGTTTTGACTCATTTTTTTCTTACTTATAATGCTTTGAAGAGGTTAACCACTTCACTGTAAAATTTTGCATCACCAACAAAACCTGAGGGATTGTAAAAGGCAGAAAACATCAATATGCATTTTTATACTCTACTCAAAGAAAGTAAGAACTCAAATATTTTCCTACAGGAAACATTATGTTGATAATTTCTTTCCTTATCTGACAAGAAATGGTTGTCATTTACAAGTTGAAATAAACAATCTGGAGGCTGAAGTTTTCCTCAACTAAAAAGAGTGCACTGAGGGGATCATCGGATAGGAACAATTAAAGGGAATGTACTGTCACAGCCAGAACTCTAAATAATACTTGGAATATTTCAAATCTCTGGTTGAAACTTACTACATTTTCTAGCATTTCACACAACATGTATAAATGCAATTCCACTATTATTTTTGTTCTCCAAGTCAAAACATCACAGCATGAGGAAACATTTACTATAAAGTTTCTTAAAATTTTAGTTTAAAAAACCTTTTGAAGAGACAAAAAAATTTGTCTTAATAACTAATGAATTAAAATTAATTTTAATGTCTGGTCAATTAAATTAATGTTATGTACTACAATCTGTAATATACAACACATGAAAGGACACAGAGGGTCTTGTAGTCAAAGAGATTTAAAACAGATTTATAAAAATAAATACCATTCCAGGTTTCTCTATATCATCAAACTGAGGTGGGGAAAAAACATTATGAAAGAGATACTGCAGTCAACTGATGTTTGTACATTTTTATGTACAGAGCAGAGGCAAAAAAAAGTGTTTTTCTCTGTCATAACATGACGTGCAGCAATACTAAATAAATAACAGATTTGTCCACTGGAGCTAATGCTACCCTGAAAAGAGGAAAGGATGATTGTATTTGCCCAAGGTTTCAAAAATGTCACATCTTGTTTGGGAAAGCAGTCAAGAGATGCATCCTGAAAACCACGTAAGATTTAATTTCTCATCAAATGGCCAAGGTGAAGCCAAAGTCCTTTTATATTTTTTAATGAGAGGACACATTGATCAGGACTATTAACATTCCTATAAATTCCTCCTTCCTCTTCTGTCCTGTGCAAATAAACAAGATTTAAATGAGTAAGACTAGACCATCACCATTCTCCTGTTCCTATTAGAAAGCATGTCCTTCTCAAGCTGTGCTGAAGCTGAGCTGATGGAGGTGGCTTTTTTGGCACAGGAGAAAAGGTGCCAACCCACAGGATGGATCACAAAGAACATGGGCACTTGAACAGGTAGACACTCAAAGTAGAGTGTTCTCACTCTCCTTTCCATTCCCTGAGGATAAGGAACTATCACAGCTGAACTTCCAAAGCTGCCAAGCTGCAAGGTAACGAGTGTGCTTCCAAAGCAGGTCTCTCGTCCACTCTGCACTCCTGTACTGGGAAGAATTGAAATGCCTAAAAGCCATGGAAGTAGAGATGTGTTTCACCACACGTTTATTCGTATGGTAAGAGCTACAAGATGCTGCAGCTGCTGCAATTGAATCCCATGCTGTCAAGAGCAGTACTAAAATCTCTACTGAGAAACAGGGAGAGAAAAGAGGTTCCAACTGAAAGTTCAACTGTGAAACTGAACAAAACAAACAAAACCACCTTTATAGCAGCATCACTCTTAAGATTCCGTGATGCAATGCAAAACCTGCAGTTGACATGTTTTGTACACGCAACTCCACCTGGTCAGGGATGTTTTCAAAGACCTGTAAAAAGAAGCTGCCTTCTCTGCAGGCTCTTACCTCCCCCAGCTGCAGGACATGGGGCAGGCTGCAGCTGTACCAGTCACCAGGGACTCTGCAAAGGAGAGAAGGCACAACCAAGCCTATGCTTGGACTGGGGCAGAATAAAGCCACCCCAGACTCTGGGCATCCACCTCCCCAGCTCTGCACCACCAGAAGTGACTGGCTGCTCACACAGAAGCTGCGATCTGGGAGCAGATCACAGACCAGGCATGTGCAGCTGCTCCCTTGGACATCCCTGCTAGTAAGGCAGAGTGCTGTTGCCTATCCCAACACCAACTATGGTTTCCAGTTAATAAATACACAGCCACAGCACCTGTGAGACTTCTAGAAGATCTGAAGAAGATGAAAACACACACATTAATTGAATGTCTTTAAAAATAGGGTACTTGGGCATTCCCAAATCACCTGTAGCAAACTACTGTAGGAGGAGAACAGCACAGAGAGCTGTACATTGATGCAAGAGAGGCATCCTTCTGGGAAGGCCCAACAGCAGCAGCGACAAGCACCAACACAAGCCTGTCTGATTTCATTTGCTACACCCACTCAGCCACACAGAGAAAGGTTTATGGATAAGCAACATTAGTGGATCACTCATTCAGGCTAAGTGCAAGGCAGTATCTTCTAGCTCCCCTCAACACCACTAGAGAAGTATTTGCAGAATGCGAACCCCCAACTACAGCTCTAAGAAAAGTTTGCCATGGCTTTAGAGTAAGAGATGAAACAGACTGAGACTATCTGTGAAAAGAGGATGCAGAAGAGGGGAGATCTGTTTGAAGTGGCAAAGAGAACCAACAGGATGAAGAGACAACTTACTGCTCCTCATGGCCCAGAAGGCAAGGAGTACAAAAAGTTACAGAAGAAACTTCAAAGGAAAGTAATTATGTGAAGAAAAGAAAAAAAAAAAGTCATTATGTACAAAATTACTTCGAGAAACTCCATGCTATGGGATATTGCAGAGGTTGAAAAAGAAACAGATTAAAGAAAATTAGGCAAAATGGAGAACAAGGGCTATTAAACACAATGTCATGTCAATCTCCTGGAAATCCCAAAAATCAAAATTTTACAAGAAACAGAGTCAATAGAATTTTATAATGCTTTCTTTCCCTAGGTGTCCACTGCTAACCACTATCAGAGACAGCAACTGGCCTAATTCAGTAAGGGAAATCATCTGAAACCAGACATAACTCATAATTTCTCTGTGTGCTATGGATTTAATTGTTTTTTAATATATCACTTCCTAACCTGACCTCTGTGGACTACAGATCAGAGGGGTGTCTGTAGGGCCAAGATAAATACTGAAATGAGTATGTTTATCAGATAAGATTTTGATTATGATGAGCACAACCAGCAGAGATTCTGACACTTGACATACTATTGCCCTTAAAGTGTGTTGATTGCTGTTCATGGAACTATTTTGGTCAAAATTATTAAGTAAAAGAGTAGATCATTCCCAGTGTACTTGAGTTGTTGATTTTTTTTTTTTTAAGGAGAAATTAAACAAACAGTTGTACAAATACAGCCTACATGCACCTTAGGGCCCTATCCACTCAGGATTTTCTTTTGGGCTCTCTTCTATTTGGCAGATATTCAAGCCCTTTAATAACTAGAATTCCATGTCTCAAGTTTAAGAATCCACTACACTTTCATTTTCTTACGGTTCTCCAAATCTGGATAACTAACAGTGTTCTCATGTGATTCTTACAGGTTTACTACCTCAAACCTTTCCAAGATACACATCTGAAGTTATTCTCTCTCTCTCCTCCCTCACAGGGAAATAACCCAGAACCTCCAGCCAGCACTGTATTGCTGCATGCTTGAATTCTGCAAGCTAATCGCTTAAAAACCTACTTAAACTACTTAGAAAAACAAAACCACGCTTAAACTTTTGCCTGTAAAGCCCAAACATGATAGTGATCCATCTCATCTGAGCCATTAATTTTATTGGTGAAATCTGTCTGAGCCTGTCTCTTTCAACTGCAATGGCAAAGCACAATGCATCATAGCCCTGCTAACAGTACAGAATCAGGTGGGAGGAGAGGCTGATGCTGGTTTTGTGTAGAAAAGAATTGCTAAGCCCTGACCCCTTGAAGACAAAGCGATGGTGCAAGAGTAGTCAAGGCCAAAGCTCTATTTGCAGAAAATCAATGGGCTATGCACAATAGCAGCTGCACTCAGATGTTCACAGCTCAGCTGGAGTCTGTAGATCGGGTCTCTAAATTCAGAGTATTTGACGTTGAAAACTAGAAAAAACCAAAAAACAGTCCTCCCCTTCCCCCCCCCTTTTTTTTTTTAATTTAAACAGTCAAAGCAGAGGCAAGCTTTGAACTAAAATTCTTGACATTAAGGTGAGTGAATCCCTTCTCTTTGCCACTCCTTATGATCTTTGGTAGCCAGCCAAATGGTTCAGCTTAGCTTCACTTTCCACATCAGTCCAAAAGTTGAATAAGTAATAAAACTTGCATGAGGAGAGGGCTTTATAATCACATTAGAGACATGCAAGGCAGACCAGTTACCTCGGTTCACCGGACAGCTTGAACAAGGCTTCATAATGAGGGACAGGTGTTGGCACCAATTAGGAACACTTGGCTCACCGCTGACATCGGCCCCTCAAAGCAATGACTGCACTTTAATCCTCTAAGCCACATAAAAGAAAAGCAGAGAGTGGGCAGACAAAAAAAAAAAAATCTAAAAATGCCTCTGCAGAGGATTGAAATATTTTTGCTTACTTAAGGGAATAAAATAGAAGTGTCACAAAGCTGCAGAAAGTTCACTATGAAGTATCTTGAGTATATCAAGGATCTAAATCTACTGCACAAGCAAAGTATTTAATTTTAGGAAGGGTATCACCATGTATAGTATGCATTCATCACAACCATCAGAATTTATATCCAGAAAAGAAGCACAGAATAAAAAGGGGTTGAAGCAGCGCATGTAAATACTGAGGCAAGATAAAATTATTCCATCTATGCCTACCAGCATTTCAAGCATTATGGGATGCATAAGATAGATTTTAACTGAGACTATTAAGGAGTTCTGCAGGCTGAAACGTTACTGTTAACAGCTTCTTTTATGACTTCCTCCCCTTTAAAAGACTTTATATTCCTTTAAAATTCAGAAAGCTTTCATTTAAAAGGTGATATCTGAAAGTTGAAGGTATATAGATTCAATTTACACATTGTAAACACCAAGACACACATTTATTTATTTATTTTTAAGTATCAGTTCCTCCTTCACTTACATGCCAGGTCATGAGGTAGATGTTTTCGCTTCAGCTGATGACATCACAAGCTCCTAAAAAAATGAAAGGAGTGCTATTTAGGTAGTAGGAGTGACATCAGGCATTTCATGTTTGAGCTACAATTTAATTTTTGGCAAGTAAGTGAAGGGTGTATTATATTTTTATTACAACTTTCCCAACCAAATGATATATCCAGAATATAAAGCCTCAAATTCCACAATTCTCATTTAATATGTGGAAAAATTACACGTATCAGCTGTATGTGCACATACTATGATATAAATGCAGTAAGTATTACAACTAAAAACAAATTTCTAAGAATATTCTCAAAGCTGATTTTGCCATCATCCCTCTTAACATGAATGGGAACCAACTTTACCAATACCAACAAAATGAAATTTTAATTAGTATTTTCTCAATACCGTTTTGGGAATAAAAACACTTCAACGAACACATTCAGACAGACACATGCTTATTCAGCTGACTTAAGGCATTGATTTCTCCTTATACACTGATGCTTTCTTCATTCAAGAGGGTCTTCTATGAACCACGCATGCTTATAAATTCACAGGAGGGCAAACAAAATAAGCATAGAGGGAAAGCTCCATGTGGCTCCTGATTTAATTCCTCACGACATTCCTCCAGACCTCTCCTTGACAATCCCGAATAGCTTAGCTTCCCTGGCAGGGATTCTGCTTACTCGCCCTTTTTAATCTAGTCCTGAGCCTTGAGCAATATTAAATATGGGAATAAGGAGGAATTTTTCCTTCCACCAACTGCCGGCATTCCCCTCCTGCAGGATCAGGCACATGTATGTTTTGTGCCCTATTGTAATGCACATGGCAAAGGCATTAAAGCCGTCACACCCAAGAGATGAGTTGCAGCACTCCTCAGGGATGTCAGCAGCCCGACCAGGGGCTGTCCTGGCAGGCAGTCCGCCCCGTGCCTCGGAGCAAAAAGTTAACAAAAACAGGACAGCTACGAGCTGTGGTAGAAAGCATTGGAGAGCAAAAATGCAAATAAAAACCAAGGAGGTGATAACTGCATACCCTGCCAGAACAAAAATAATAAAAAAAAGGGGATATGACAATGTTTTTCTAACTGAAATAAGGCAGTTTCTGGCCAAAGTGTCAGCACCATACTCTAACATTTGCGTTCCTCCACCCATCTGGAGTACAAGGAAGAGATACAACCACCCATCCACTGAGAAGAGGCACAGATCCCATTACTTATTACAACTATTGTTGCTCAACTTAGGCTGTGGCATCAAAGGAAAACATTTCCTTACAGTCGCAGTGGGGGAAGGGGAGGAGAAGGGGAACACATAATATATTACAGCTCCTGTATGATGACTGAGCAAAATTTTGAAGTTTTGGCTCAACTAATTTTCTGTGATTTAAAGTTTCACCTTCAGGGGTTTTTTGTATTTGTGTGTTTGGTGTTTTGTTATTTTGGGGGGGGCAGCAAAGGTGCTTGGTTGGTTTGGGAGTTTGTTTTGGTTTTTTTAAATTTTCCTAGGTTCCTCTTCCCATCTTCCTGATACTCTCTGGCTATACCCCACATTAAGCAATTAACTTTGAGCAACACAAGATGATCTGTAGATCAAAGCAGTACCAGAGCCAAGGTTGTTGAAACATGAATCACACTACGTGGGTCGGGTTTTTAACTTGAGATAAGCAGATGCACTCTGCCACCACCGCCACCACACACATGGCCTGAAGCAATCCACGGCGTCCGCGCAGGAGACGGTGAACTTGGCACGAGCATCATTGATGGGAGCCTCCATCCACAGGGACCCAGCTCAGGGGCAGCAGAAATACCTGACACACAGGGAGTGGGGGTGACCAGAGGGGCTCACTTTAACAGCCCACTGCTGCTCTGCCTGGTACTACCCTGCCTCTACCCTCCAGCTAAGAAATGCCAAGAGCCTCACCCACAAAACACACTGGAGGAGGGAGGGCAAGTGAAGAAAATAAGAAAATAATTAATAAATGGCTGGCTAAGTTTTCCAAACATGACTTTGAATGAATTTTTCTTATGACATATTTCATTATGGGATAATGCTTTAATGTCCCGATTGAACCCATTTAATATAAGTTTTCCATAGAAACACAAGCAGAGCCCTGGTTGTGGCAGCTCAAATGGCATCATTAAAATGCAACATAGCCTACAACTTTTAAGTGTGAACAAAACCACAGCTTTTGCCTCCCAGCTGAACCACAAAACTAATATATTTTTGAACTCTTCATTAAAACCACATTTATTTGCTCAGTTAAATGCCAAGATGGACTCTGTAATACTGGAAGGTTCAACTAAAATTTTTTTCTTTCTCTAATCCTTACAGTATACAGTCATAATCTTCAGTCCCAACTTTACTTATTTCACAATCACAAACAAATATACAAAATTGGATGAAAAATACAGTTGCCCCCACAAAACGCTATTTCCCCCGCCTTTGTTTTGAAAGCTAGTCTTAACATAGTGATTGAGAAACATTAAATTAAGTCACCTCAAATGAATGATATGGGGGTGCTTCCCCAACAGATTAAAAAAAAATAGAAGAGTGCCAACCTCCCCATAAGCAGGAAGTTCAGGAGCAGGGTAAAGAAGGCACAGAAGATGCTCACCCTCCCCTCCACACAGCCTGTGCCAACAGATTCCACACTCCTACTCTCCAGGTGCATTTGAAAAAGTAATGGGTAAGCAACAGAAGCTGTGGCATGAAGAAACAGGAAAAAAAGTTATAGGAACTAAAGGACAGTGTAGACACAGAAAATAAACTTAGAAATGCACAGTAGCTTTTCATAAATACTGCCTGGAAACTAAGCGTCACCAGGGAAAAAAGCATCAGTAGATTTATTTCTTAAAATACAACTTTTAACAACAGAAGGCCACTTGGAACACAGATCTATTTTTACAGTTATCACTACTGTTATACTATCGCTCTCTCTGTAATTTACCACAGTGCTTACCAACAACCAAGCCACCAAAACAAGAATTGTGCTGGTTGAAAACAGAGCTTCGTGCTTTTCTTGTCAACCATCCCACACACTGCACTGCCATTTGCAAAAACAGAGATGGCCACAGAAAAAAGATATGCCAGGGTCCTGAAAAAGGACAGCTAGACAGGACCAAGAACTCAGACTCTGTGTAACAGAGGCTCCCCAGCCTCTCCAGGGGAGCCCCTTCCACACTGCGTGACCCTTACTGCCAGCAAGTTTGTCCCAGCACTTTAAGCACACATCTTCCCCCATGCTGCTCAAGCCTTTACAAGGTCTCTCCCTGCTCTGGAGCCTGATGATATCATCCTTTTCTTCTTTACACAGTTAACCTCATGTTTGAACACTAATTTAACTCTCTTGTCAGTACAGCCTTGTCTTTTCTCCAGACTAAATAAAACCCAGTTCTTTCACCCTCTGCTTAAGGGACATGTTTTCTACATTTCTGATTCTTCTAGTTGCTGCTGTCCACCACCCTTTCCAGGGCTGGTACACAAAACCAGCATGAAGTCGTGATGTCCAAATCTGGACAAATTCTCCCAGCTGAATCCTTCTCTACACAGAAAATGCTATTCTCTTTTTACAGAAGAACATCCTTTACTGTCACAGGAGTTGCAGATAATAATCCTACGTATAAACTCCAGTGCACTTGCTTTTGCAACAGCATGACTGCTGCCTCATATCCTGGCTGTGAGCAGTTATTGCCGCTGGGCCCATTGCTCCCAGCCTGCAGCCAAACCTTCGTGCTGAAGACAGAGCTACCCCTCCACACGACCTGCTCAGCCCCATCCAACCCCTCCTTCCAGACTCCTTCTCCAATCTACGTTCAAAGCATCTTCTCAAGCAGACATGCAGCTCCACCCAGCTTGATTTGGGTATTGAATGAACAGAGTCCTCATTCTTTCATCCACATCATTAATAGCAAATATTAATTCACCTGTCTTGTTCAAAACTAATTAGCAATTATGCTCTCAGTTTTGTCAGCAGCTACAAATATTCCTGTGAGCGTTTCAGCTAATCCATGCTTCCTTAGCTTGCTTCTGATAATATGGGTTGCCTGAAAACTTGTATCATCTACTGTGCAATTCCTACCTCACAAATTACTTTCAAAACTGAATTAGAAAGCTGGTCTTGTGATGCTCCACATCTCCTTTTCCATAAATAATCCCAGGGATATAACACTGCTTAGATGGGAAAGGTATTAGAAATTCATTTTATAATTTCCAGGTTTTTTACAGACTGTTTCAGATATCTAGCACATACAGATAGCTCCCCATGGACTACCAGTAACATCACACAGACCTCTTAAAAAAGGCAGATCAAAATATTAATACTACCAAGACAGCATCAGAAATAAAGCCAGTAGTTTTGGAGATTATAAATGTAGTATGAAACAGGAAGGTAATGGTACTCTTTCCCTTATAGTTCTGAAAAAATCATAATAGAACAAGTATCCAAATACCAAAACAGCATCCATCATATTTAACTGAAGAGCTATTTCTAGGCAATACTTATCCTACAGGGATTAAAGGTAGAAAAGAAAAAGTCAGTAAGCTTTAGGAAAAGTCTTGTAAAATCCCTACAAAGTCCTCATAGCAAACAGTGTTGGATTTTTGCTTGTAATAAACTGATTTGTTGTTTATTCTTCTTCTTCACAAGCTTCTAAACAGTCCTAAATACAGTGAGTACTGTGCAGCTTCTCAATTTTTATCTCTCTTCCACATTGGCTTAGCCAACAAAGTAACTCAGTATAAATTCACAATTTCATTGTAAAAATCTAAAGATAGTCCATCTCACCTTAAGGTAGATCAGAGACACTGAAAGCATTTAGTAGAGCCTGTAACTCTCTAGTACGTTCACTTCTTTCCACTGTCACAAAAATATTTCATGACACCTTTATGCAGCAACAAGCCTATTCTTACTAACAGCCAGTGATTTAGTAATTCCCAGCAACCAATTAAAACTTGCTGGGAAAACAATTTCCCACAGTGGTTTACCCCACTTTCAGACAAACAATGCAGCAGGATGTCTAGAAGGATAGGTTTCATAAGGCAACTAACAAGTAACATCAAGACTTTATGAAATGCTCTGAAGTCCTGGGCCCCAGGCACTCGGATGGTGACCCAACACAGCAGTTATTTAGCTTGCGAGTAGTGCCAACCATTCTGCAAAACACTCAAAACATCTTATTGATTACTTGAAAATAATTGTTACACAACACAATTAACATATACATGCAAAAAACTGAGGCTGAAAAAATTGCCCTTACAGAGGAAAGCTACTAAGACCAACATAAACACAGGATTTAACTTACAAACACCTACTTTAAGATGCAAAGTTGTTTACATTCTTCATATACAGGTAGGATATTAGAATTAGTCAAACAAAAACCTGGGTTTGTAAGAGATGAAATGTAATGTGATAAATTTAAAAAAAACCAAAAAATTTAGGCTTAGCATTAAGGATACATTTTGAGAGTCAGAACTGCTGACCCACATCCCCAGGGGGAGGATTGGAGGCTGCAGCTCTTGACGTTTAAACAAAGATTGGACAAGAGTCCTGGTTGCTGTGCTGCCAACACAACATGCTCCACAGAGCTCAGCTTTTCTCAACCCAGCCGGAGGGCAAGGCAACAATACATGGGACTTGAGTATAAAGAGCACTGCACAAAGTGGTTTGTTGGGACTGTCTGCGCTGAGGGCTGCACCTCACCACACAGGCATGGTGCTGTGGAGCAGCAAGTACTGTGCATCAGCTACTTCACAGAACTCATGCCTATCACTGCATGCTGGTGAGAGCAAAGCAATCCTAGGTATCTATTCCACCATTCCATCTCTCTTCCCTACATCACAGACTGAAGGACACATATATACACACACACACATCCCTGCTGGATGCTATGGTGTACAGCTGCATGCAAGTACAGTTAGTGCACAGCAGCTCAGATCCCTGCTCCCCTTTTGTGGGACAAAACGTTAAGGAGACGTGTTACTTCAGCCTGGTGCAGGATGCATCTCCCTCTGAAGAGTGGGTATTCCCTGCAGCAGGATGCACTTCAACACAGAGGAATGTAGCAGAAAGAAAATACAAATGCATGAGGCAGAAGGCTGCAGTACAAGATCTAAACTGAGATAAAAATATAGGCAGGAGGCTTCCTGATCCACAAAGCCTGGAATGGGGTGCAGGCAGCAACAACAAAAGTATTTTGGCACTACCTACTACCAGGAACTTGAAAATAGGTCTGTGAGCCACAGAGCAGCAAAAACAAGCTATTTATGAGGATCTGGAGCAAAACAAAATAGATGCAGCTCTTGAGGAAGGAAAACATTACATGTCCTGCTGTTAGCCACAGCCACATGCTGGCCAGTTGGATTTTAAGTATCAACGCACCCCATTCAAGTTGTACCTCCTGTACTAAACAGATGTGCTCGTGCATTTCCTGTAGCTGAGTGATGGCAGTACTGTTCCATGCTATTTTCTGAAGGGAGGTTCAAACAAACATTTCAGAAGCAATAATCTAGATGACCTAGAAGCATCTTTTTCCATAGCCAAATTCTATTATTTAATGCAACTATACTTGTACACAGTTAGGGACCTTTAGTGGGGATCTTAAAATAAGAAATAAAACTATTCAAGTGTGAGAACTTCTAAAGTATGGTAAGATAACAGATGTTATGTTTCTAATGGCACAGCTATGCCACTTCCATATTCTCCACAGCAAGTCCCACGACCCCACCACACACAGAAGAGAGTCACAAATGCTAAAAGCAGTGTGTGGATCCTCCACACAATGACAACATAAAATATCAAGGGACATATTTAAACTTCGGACCGAAGTAATACCGAACTGTGCACTTCAATGCCTTCAAGCTAGAGCTCAGGCTCTGGAACAAGAAATGGCAAACCCCACAAGGTTTTAACTCCCCATGCAGCAAATGGAAAGGTCTTTACTGTGAGATTTGGATTCTATGTGCCCAGCATGTTCAGGGCAGCCAGCTCACACACCAAAGAGGGAATGATGCCAGAAATCTCTCACAGATTCAACTACCAATTTGCAGTCCTGTAAATGGTTACCTTCAGCAATCAGATACACGCTGGGACCTTTCTTCCTCCTCTCCTCACATGCACTCTTCAGGCATCAAACTCGGCATCACGTAAGGTGTCAGCAGTCGCCACACCTGCAAAGGCTGTCCTTAGTTTTCACCCCATCTTCACAGCCCTCCTCTCCTGTCCACAGTCTGCCCCAGTGCTTTCTCCCTTTTCCTCAAACCCTTTCCATTGCACACCTCTGCTGCTGCCTACCTACAGCATTCAAGCATCTATGGTCATTCCCATCACTTCACTGGAAGACCAGCCTGTGCGAGCATGTCTTATCTATGTTGTGATATTTTGCTTCAACCATTTCCTTGCAGGATGACCAACCACCAGTTGCTGGGGAGTGTCAGAAGGAGCTCGTGGCTCAAACCACCACACACTTTTACACAACAAATGAGCCTGCTGAGCCTCTGTTCCCATCCTGGTCAATGTAAGTAGAAAAAAAAGGAAACTACAAACAAAAAGATTGAGAATAATTTATGTCTGGATTACAGGAAGAAAGTTATCTCACAACTGGATGATGGTAGCCAAGAAAAGATTTTTGTCTCCTTTTCTGGATACATTAAGTTGTGATGCTCACCAGTGTACAACACAGGGATTCAGAAAGGCTATAGAGCACGCTCTTTCGAGTTTCTTCAACTGCTTGAGGTATGTGAAATTTGAGTAAATGTAGATATACTGAATATTCCTGGCCCTTAAGGGGGGGTCTCAGTGGCCACAGAAAAATAACCCTCATAAACAGCTCACCTCACATAAAACCATTTAGTCAGTATTTAACTGAATGACAGTTCCCAGAGGAAAACAAAATAGGGGGGGGCAAGAAAAAAGTAACAACGTTAAGTTCACTTGATTATCATAGTGATTTAAAGTACTTTTGACATCCTTTATCAAACTTGGGACACTGGTATCTGAGATTTTTCATAAGGAAAGCCTCTCTGGTCTTTTATGGTCAGACATCACAGCCGCACTCAAACTGTCACCTTCCCCCGCAAAGAAACTCCATAAATAAATAAAGCACCCAAGATTTGCACTTAGACCGCAAAAACGCAAGGCTTGGAGCACAATCAAATGACAATTAATGAAGCAGCAGACACTAAAACACAGTAAACAAGACTTCAATTTCATCCTCTGTGGCTGCAAATCCCATAGCAGCAATCAAATATGACTTCTTCCTTGAAGATGATCTTAAATGGTCAGAAGGGGTTGTGTTGGGGGTTTTTTACTGCTATGAAGGAGAAACTTGTGTCAATACTTTTCCAAAGTCATTCCCACTCAGACAAAACACATGACAAGCTCTGAGAAACAAGCAGGGAAACTTTGGTCTTGGTGGAGTCAATGGGAATTAAAGCCAGTGCCAAAACAAAGCCAGAAATTAGCAAAACATTTATCTGATTAATTTGTAAGCAGAATTCCTAAATGACAAAACTGAGTTTATTTCTCCTCAAAATCTCCTGATGCAAACATATTGGGGAAGGGTGGGGGGTTGCAAGATCAAGTTGTAATGCAAGAAAACTACTCCTTTTTTAAAGCACCCACTGTCAGAAAAATTTACTGTCAAAAGGAAAAACCTTTAATAGAATTGTCTAAAATATTTAGAACTTTCTGATTTCTTGTAGTTTATTAAGATTAGACTTCCGCTATACAAAGCTGTTGGCTTTATGGAGGCAAAACTTCTGATATTGTTTAACAAGGGATAAAACTAGACTTGGAGAGTCTCCCACCCACGCCATTATGGATGGGCTTCCACCAATTCCAAGGAGGACAGCAGGTAACACTGCCCTTCACAACACACTGGCATTTAAAAAAAAAATAAAAGAGAAAACTTGCAAACTTAGTAGGTTTGCTCCCTTAAGAGTTTTACATTACTTCTGCTTACCTGAAGCACAAAAACCTCTATAATCCTGTCAGACCTGGAAAGCTCAAGAGCAGAAGTAAACAAAGGAGCTGAGAATTTTGTCCTTTGAGAATTGCCATCATGCAGTTAAATCCACAATTCTGACTGATTAAATCCCTACGAGCCTATAAGAGAGCACAAATAGGCAGAGGTGCCATAGAGTACCCTAATGTGACATTAAAACCTCTAAAAGATAGATCTAAAGATGCTTTGTTATGGCCAAAGGAATCTGTTACAGGAGTGAAGCTGGCTCAACTTGTACAGCCCTTGTGCAAAGGCTGACACTACTAATGCCACTTCTTCAGAATTAGGTGTACATGACCAGTCGGATCATCCTAACAGAGTTGCACCTGAGCAACACCTTCAAACTGTTATGAAAGCTGATTTCTTTGACAGAATGAGCTTAGTATAGATTCCCTAAAATTATTTAAAGGGGGAAAGAAAAAAAATCATTTTGACAAAAAAAATTATCATAGGGTAGCAAATGGTTAAAAAAGGATTTGATACCTTATAAATAACCAGGATGGATTTGAATGCTTTAAAAGTTACTCCACTAAACCAATGCTTTGCCACTGTCTCACTTTCTGTAGCAGTTCCTCCCTATATAAAAGCAAGATTGTTTTGAAACACTCTTATAATCTGTACCAAAGTAAATACAATTGCTGATGTGTGTTTAAGTCAAACATACAGACTTAACTTCCTTAACCGAGAACAATTTACCTATGTACAGGCATAACACAGAAGGGTTTTTTGTTAAAGCTAGTTAATAGTCTAAATAGTGATGACTAGATAGTCATCACACCAATATCAGCATTCACCAGAAAAAGTTTTATATCACAAACACTTCTTTTAACGAAATTTTAAAAATACAGCTTGAATTTTCAGTGCATGATGCTTTTGTACATACACATATGTAAACCCCCACAAATGTAGCAGCCACAAAAAATAAAACCTCACACAAAAACACAGATGAAAGAAAAAGCCCCCTTTATCAGACTGAGCAAACTTACACCAAAAAAAAAACCAACCAAACCAACAAGTCTGCCAAAATACTTTCAGGTCGACTGCAAATAATCTGGAAGTCCATACTGTCTATAGGCTGGTACAGGAGACAAATTTAATTTGACCTAGATGATTTATAGTGTACCAAGAAGACTGTGAGACACTCACTGGAAACACTGTTTTCTCCAATAACAAGGAAAAAGTTGAAAAATTAAGTCAAAAAGAAGAGGGGACAGCCAAAGGGAGATTACAAAGGCATCAAAGACATGGATGGCTGAGAGAGATAAGTAAGAACTACAAATCACATTCAAGTTCTCATCTGCAATTGAGGCTTTACTTTTTTCCTTTTTTAAGTTTCTTCAGACTTTTTTTTCCAACTCTTAACCCATTCGTACTTCAAAAATGGACTGATTCAAATGTAGAAGTCAAGCACACAGAAGTGAACACACAGAAAAAAAAAGTAGTTCAATAATCTTAAAAAGAGAGTGAAATGGCACCTGCAAAAGCTACTAGATTTCAGTAGCCTAAATTAATGCACATCCCTGTTTGCTGTTACGTGTAGAGGCTTCTGAAAATCTAGAACAAGTACATAGAAGACACCAAACAAAGTATCTAAGACAGCACTTAAGCCAGATTAATCCATGTAATGGGAGTCACGGGGCTCTGACTGATACTGAGCTGATTGGCAGGAGTGTAAGCTTTCTAATAACTTATGTCCCACCGTCTGAAGTTTTATGGCATTTAGAGAGGAAGAAAAATGAAAACATCATGCATCAGATCCATGTGTTTTAAGCAACAGAGGAAAGACTACTAAGACTATCAAGTACTGAAACAAAGTAATTTTTAACCTCCTCTTTCATAGAGCTCAGGGCAGAGTCCCATTTTCTACAGTATTGTACCACAGATATTCTGTCTCTGTATAGGTCTATACAACCAAATAAAGCAAGTCAGATATCCATCAAAATTGCAGAAACACACATGAATGTAACCTGCCAGTCACTGACAAAATCTCATTTAGTTGCCATTGTAAGTCAACGGTACACAGCTGTATAAGTATTTGGATCAAAAATGTTTACTACTACCTTCTACAAACTTAGGCATCTCAAAAATACCCGAATAAAGAAAAACTTTCACAATTTTCATAAAATATCACTGGAAATTATAGTATGATACATTAAAAAGTACAAAACTACAAGAACCAAAATGAAACCGCCTGAATTTACGGATACCAGCTGCAAAGGGCACACAAAATTATTCTGCATCACTTCTATTTGTATAAAAATATGGAATAAATTCATCCCACAAGTTTTTTATCTTTTCCTTTTTTGGCCCAAAAAAGTGGACAAGCACTAACCAAAGAAAGTGAAGAAAATTAGTATCTGTAATACAGGCATAATATCTTGAAAAAATAACTTCCATAAAAGAATCAGTACCATAAGCAGAAGTGAATTTTACTTCCTAGGTATGCCAACAGCCATTACAATATTGTTGTTCATAAACATGTATCTTATATTAAGATCAACTTTTTGGTTCCTCCCTCACTCTTAGCACATTCTGTTGCAGAGTTGCAAGTTCAAATTTGTCAAGCAAAAAGCTTCACTTACTTCTTAAGATTGCTCATTTCATGCTACAATGGAAATGATTACATTGTTAACACAAGCAAGACTGCAACTTCATTATCAGGTTTAAGTATCTCCCTTTCAGTTGCTTAAATGACAGGCAATTTGATTTTTTGTAAAAGAAGACAACGGCACTTAAATTAGGCCCAAGCCGAAGAGTTGCTCCAAACAAGGTTGACAACATCAAAGCATAGCGGCAACACCGACAACCCCTAACCCTTCCCTTTTCAGAGCACTGGTCAGCAGTTCTTGAAATTAAAAAAAAAAAAAAAAAAACCAAAAACTAACATAAAAAGCTATTATCTGTGCTTGAAATGAGCATTTTTTTTCTCCCTCCTATCAAACAACATCTAACAAGTTTACACTGCACTGCAGAGTAATCACTCGTTATCACTATTTCAGTCACTATTTTCCTGCTGGGAAAAGAGTCTATTTGTATGAAAGCAGGAAGAGGAGTACCACTTTCTTACTGCTCTTTCTATCCAAGTATTAATAAGAGTAGGAGAGGTATTACTCCTACCTCTCTGCTGAGGCTCCTCCTCGCCAGATAATTGCTGAGCCTAACATTTTCCTGTGTGTCTCTAACACGGTCACATATTGCGTATTTCAGCTCCACAAGGTCCTTGGTTGGTTTGTTTTTTTCATTAAAGCCAAAATCTCTGTAGGACATGGGCACTATTTCCTATGATGAGTCCTCTACAGCCACTTTGATATCAAGGCCTGCAAATTAACACTGAGAGAACATTAAATAAATACAAGCAGTTAAAAGCAGAACAAATAAAGAAAATTAAACAACACAAAGAGTCCCACTAGGGACATTTGTTTCCTCCCTTGACAGGGTACTCATTTCTCCTATACACTTTTGTATCCAGCAGTTCAAGATGTCAGGTTTTCTGCATGTCAGCAGATAGAAAATACTGCCATTTTATTCTGCTATACTTGATATGGAGGAGAAGACTTATATATTTGCACACTAAAAGTAGTAATTTTTTCAATACCACCATGGTCTATAGAGGAAGGATTATTTTAAAACTGTCTGGTCTGTTAAACCAATACCTACATTTTTTAAGTGGCATGAATGAAAGCTCATAGTTTAGTTACAGTTTTCAAGCACTTGTGAACAGCCATGTTACTGTAACTTTTGTCTAATACTTGTAGTAAATCCATCATTTATCTACATATTTAAAGAATTTCAGTCATTCAGTATTACATGATAAACTGTATAGCACAATTAAAAGACAGCACCCAGGCAGAACATCTTCCATGCAGTTCTCCTCTCACTATTCTGTCATCAACCCAACAGCATACTCCAAAACAAGAACTGCCTGAAAACATCAAACACAGCTTGGAAAACTCTTAGTAACACAGTCACACAAAAGTAACTATTTCCAATAAATGTTCCTGGTCAGTTGTTTCACTTTGCAGTGCCTGGTGTGCAGGGTACCATCCCTCCCTTTGGAGGATCTCAGGCATCCCAGCCTCTGCTCACTCACTGCACTGCGCTAACCCTCAGAAGCCGCTGGACTTGCTGAGCACCAAGCCACTTGTGCAGGCATGAAACTGCTCTCCAGGACATGAGCAAGAGCCTGAGCCTTTCACCAGCAAAGGCTATCAACAGTCAGGAGCTTTAAGCAGGTAAGACAGACCCTCAGAAAACGTTCAAGCAAGAACTTTTTGGAGCAAGGTGGGAAAAAAAGGAAAGAAAGGGGGCAAGGGGAAGTCCTGAACAGTAGATCAGCAAAATTATACATAATTCCCTCAAGACTGTGTGACAAGCATATTCAGTTTAGCAACCAGTCAAGCATGTGTATAAACCTGGTTTTTAACATCTCCTAGAGCTCTAATTAAAACAAAGAGGCATTAACGACATGATATGTTATGTTCACCATTCAATTCAATAATCAAGAAACACAGCTCTTTAATCTAATGCTGTAACAGGTGTACTTTGAATAAGAAAAGCACTCCAAAGTTTTCAAACAAAGTTTAACAAGCTAAGGCAAGTATCCCAGTATTTAATCCTGGAGAAAGTTATAACAAATAGCATCAGCAGTCACGAGCTTATCCTCCCACTTTCTCCTGCTTCTCTGAAGAGGGCGACTAAGCAAGTGCCAGTGGAGCCTCCGCAGTCATGCTCACAGCTCGGGGGCTCTTCCATTCTTTTAAATCCAAATAAAGCCTGCATTATAGCTCTACAAATGCAGGAGCTTTCATTAGGTCCAAGATCATGCAACCTGGACTGCTCTAATCCCTAAATTCTTGGTCTCCTACACACTGAAATAAGATATTAAATGTTGGAAGAGTTCAGATGTCATAGAAAACGTTAACTTGGAAGCAATTGAATATGAAAGAGTGAACAGCCCAGGGAAACAGGGAAGTGCTTGGTAATTATATCAGCATCTTTCCACAGAAGGCAACACCCAGATTGTCACATTACACTTCTGAAACTTACTTGCCAGATACCTTCTTGTAGTCAAAATAAGTTGGAAGTATCAATAAAAATAGTATCTATAGACACACTTTTTAGGGGTTCTGAACATCAAATGTGCAGTTGTAGCTAGAAGATAGCATAAAGAAAAGTAATTTTAAATTGACAGGTGTAATTGATCATTTAACATGAAAAAATATAAAAGAAATCAGTGCTCACATTCTTTTCATTAGCAGCATTAGATTAAAATAAACTATGTGCTAAAATGCAAAATTTCATATAGCTATCTCACTTTTCAGAGGTGTCATCAAGCCCTAGAGATCTCCAGCATCTCCCACTCCCACCTGACCCAGCCTCCGCCAGCACAAAACCTGCCAGGGCCTTGACATAACATTTTGTACATCAGCTCTTCAAGATGCAAATAGCATCTGTTGGCTTCCATTACATAAATACCCGATAAGAGCTATTATTAACTTGTTAGTTTCCATTTTAAGTAAAGTATGTAAAAATTGTATTTATGTCTCCAATTACATGAAGCCTCAAGCGTTACAGGCACTTCAAATCTTCAGAAAAGAGAAACACCACACAATTTCAGAGGTTTCCCTCTGCACTGAATTGAAAAGCCCCTGAGTCCCCTGAGCTATAGCTCCCACAAAAATTGTGGGAGGGGAGTGATTAAGCAGCACATGCAAATAGCAAGTTTTGGCTCAGTCCATTTCTGTTTAAAATGAAAAAAGTCACCAACCAAGACACAACACTACTACTGATCTAGACAAAACAGTAAACTTTTGGTTATAAAATACATTGAGAGAATGATACCTATACTTAACAGAATATTAAGTTTTAAATTTCAGTTGAATACAACATTCTCTGCTATCAAATTGCATGGTATTTTCTGAAGAGTGGGAATAACACTGCACCATTAAACCCATTCAAGTAATAGCCCCCTAAACCACATACCAACTTCTAAAGGAGACTTCTAGGGACGAAAGGAGAAAGACAAACCACAGAAACAGATGTTTACATGACATTTCCATCCCTGGATGGTAAGAGATGCAGTACAGAAAGGGGTGCACATTCCTTCTCCAGATACATCTCGCATCTTGCCAAGCTAACCAAAAATACACAGACACGATGCCCCACTCCTCACCCAGTGGGGCACGATGGTCAGAAATTAATTTCGAATATTGAAATAAGCCACCTAAAGAGACCACAGGGAACACTGTAGGAGTGTTTCAAACTCCAGGCAGCTTGTACAGGGTTTAACTTCACTTTCCCCCATCAGGTCTAACAAATCCAGCTATTTTCACCAAGGCCTTGGCACTTGACATCACACTAGCCAAGCGTTGAGGGCACCAGTCAAGACATCCTCCAGGCCAGCTGCAGCAAGCTCTTGGGGAAAATGCTCTACAGCATTCAGCATGCGGTAGCTACTACAGTGACTACACATGCATGTCTCTGCCCATGTGTATATACATATAAAACTGTACAGGTAAAAACATTACTCAATTGTATATAAGAAGCCTCCGTATAAATTCTTCTCCATAAGCTGATCACCCAGGTCTATGAAAACTACGTGTATTTTAAAAATCAAAACAAAAAGCCCACAACAATCCCAGGTATCCCAATAAATCCCAAACACAAACTTCTTGATTTTCTGCTGCTGAGAGGAAGTCCACAGAACCGCAGAGAAGAAAACAGCTAGGTTTATTCTACCACTACACTGAAATCTATCTATCTATCCCAGGCTCTTACATTCACAGAGGATTTTCATGGTTTTAATGAGATCCCAAATGAACAGGCATCCTTGCCAATAAATGCCACTGCATATGTTCATACATCAGTTCTCTAGAAAACCTTTGCGGGTATCTGCTACATAACACAAATAAAAAAAGACCTACAGTCAGACCCAACTCAGAGGAATTTCTCCCACTGGGGGAGGGAGGCTTGTTCTGTAAAAGGAACCTAGAAAGAGGAAACATCAAACAAAGGACAGGTAATAGAAACAGTTCTGCTATTTTGATTACTTTTACTGCATCTAAAGTCCAAGTTTTGCAAAGAAAGCTTTCTTCTCCTCTCTGCAATAAAAACAGGGCATGTCATGTCTAGTCTGAAAAGAGGTCAGAAGTTCAGCTAAAAAAAAACACCAAAAAACCAACACAAACTTTAGATTCTAAAAGTACTAGCTTGCCTTTAATTTGAAAAGGTACATTCTTAACTAAAGTGACTTCAAATTACATTTTCTCCCTTTGGTAAGGGCAGGTAAAGGCTTTTCTGACATCTCCTTAAGGAACTCTGTGGCAAGATTGAAAGTTATGCAAATGTGCCTTCATCCAGGTCGCCCTTTCCGGCCTAAGTCTCTCACATTTTCAAGCTAGCTCTCTAACCATCACCAAGATGCAGTCCCACTGTGTAGAGATGAGCAGGTGTGCTCAAGACGCTCTACAGAACAGCCCACAAGAAGCACCAACCCGATGTAAAAAGTTGGCTTCTGATGAAGTATCTTGCAAGCACCAGGACAAAATACATTTCTCCTAGTCTTTCAGTTTTAGTGCAAAGGCTCTTTTACATTAACAGAGAGGTACAACAGCTTTCAAGTATCTAGTGTGTAGTAATTGAAGGTTTTCTAATCACAACTGGATGTTGTCTTCAGCATCCCTTTTCGCCTGAACATGAAAAAAACCATAGGAAGTACAGTGCAAATTTACTGATATTTTAATTAAAATAGGTAGCTACTCATTCTAACAACTTGCAAACAATAGCTGAACTCCCGAAATAACTGCAAATGCTTTTTATAAAATAACTCCAGTTAAAAGACGGAAAAAAGTGGTATTTATTTGCCTGTTAAGACGTATTTTAGGATGCCCTGTACCAAATTCTCCCATTAATCATCCCATTATTATTTGCAAGTGTTACTTTCACTACATCCCCGGCCGCCGACCATACCGGTCGCGGTACATCCGCAGAACGAAGCCATGCCTTTGCAGAAAGATGAACAGCATTAGAGCAAACACCATGCCAGAGAGGAAGGTTTGATCTGGAGAAGTGAAGTCGGGACCTTCCCGCTGCTCTCCCTACAGGCACAGGGGGCACTGGGGCGCCATCCGCCCCCGCCGCTCAGGAAAAAACTTACCTTGGCGGCGCGGCCGGGCAGGCGGGAGGGCTGCGCTAGCGCTTCATTGTCAAACTCAGTTCTAGCAAGTTCCTCGACATACCGGCGGAGCGGTGCTCGGCGGCGGACAAGCGCCCGGCTGTCTGTCTGTCTGCCCGCCAGCCAGCCACGCCCAGCCGCGCTCCGCAGGGCCCCGCCGGCTCGGGGACCGCCGGGTCGCCGCCTCTCCGGGCTGTGGCGAACAAAAGGGCGGTTGGCCGGGGGCCGCCCAGCCCCTGCCGCCCCCCACGGGAGCAGCGCCCGCCCGGCTCCAGAGCCGCCGCAACTTTTCCCTCCGGACGCGGCCGGGGCCGCAGCGCCCACGCCGGACGGGCTGCCC